>JALDNG010000632.1:0-207799 GCA_024349245.1 Neodontobutis hainanensis
CACCCAGATGTTGGATGTAAATGGCGTCAAAGTTTCTCGTGATGTTAAGAGCGAACTGAATGAAAAATTGGGCAAAAAAACAAATCAACCCGTCGACACGTGTCACCACTTGCTTGAGGGCATCCAGGAATGAAACCTGTTCTTTTGTCTCCACGTGAGGAACGTAGGATATCAATACCAGGATAAGGACGAAGCCCATGGTGGCACACAACACCACGAGAAGAAATTCTTCCGGCAATCCGTAAGGCATCACTTTCTTTAGAAAGTCCATAAAAACGCCGGATGACACAGTGGCGATTCCGATTCCTATCCCACCAAACATCCTTAAACGAGCAAAATCGTAGACGAGTCCCACTTTAGAGCACTCACCAATAACCTTGTGGGAAACTCCATCGAGTAGCGCCTTAGTACCCTGGTCTCCGAACGTTACAAAAAACTGAAAGACGTACAACATATACACAAAGGCGACAGATGGAATTTTCATTTGATCATCTCCTTCACTGTTCGACCTGTCGAGAATGATCTTTACGCTTATAACCGAAATAGGCACTGTGTGAAAAATGATGGTAAATATCGTTATCAAAATGAGGATTAACCGTGATCTTTTCGTTCTGTCCGCGAGAAACCCAATCATCATCGGACTTAGTGTCCCGCCAATGAGACCTATGGAGGAGAGAATACCGATCTGAGAATTCGGAATCGTAATTTTCTTCAGCAAAACAGGGTAGAAATTGTGAATACATCCAACGCTAAAATAATAAGAAAAATATGCGAATTTTAACGCTCTCACAACCTTTGAAAGGTAATCCGGTTCGAATGTGGCTTCAGGATTATTTTTCATTGATTACTGTTGATAATATTTTCGACTAAACAATCGGTTGACACCTGTCGTGATCTAGACGGTTGGACCTAATCCTATGTTGGAATATCAACATTGCGTCGCCCACAGAGGATTTACAAAAATCCATCCGTTTAACGATTTAATATTAAAAAAATAAATTTTCCCAAATTACAAAAATACAAAAAATCAACTTTTGAGCTATATTTTCAGATTAGTGTCGTTCGATAAAAACAGCTCAACTGCCGCCGCGTACGTACCGAGCACGCAACCCACCGACCCAACAAAAATGATCAAAGCGTCCAGAAACAGTAAATATTTTGGAAAAGTCGAAACGTCTTTGAAGCACATGATGTGGAATATGGATGGAAATATTAAGGAAATGGACGCAGCTGCGAAAGATCCAAATAAAGACAGCAAATTCTCGATGCTGGGGATAAGGACTGCCGCGACACCTGAACTAATCTTGGCGGAAAAAGTACACGTAAACACGACAAGGAAGACTTTTATCACGTTTCGGATGATGAAGAGCCTTGTAGTGCCCCCGTCCACATAGAGATATTTGTCGATTATTGTCATCGGTACATAAAACTGGATCGGGTAGCTTAAAAATATTGCAATCACGTAGCCAATTTCTATCAGGTAGTTCAGCCTGAAAATCAAATTACTTCACAAAAGGTCATTAAATAATTATAATTACATGCTGCGTGGGAGGTTGAGAGTCACGCTGCCTCTAATTTTATCCCCGAAAGCGGCGTATCCGAGAAATCCGCTTGTTATGTAAAGCAGACAAACGCAGCACATACTTGAGTCCATGACGAGAAAAAATCTTTCGCGCTTTTTTGTTGCGTTTTCAATCGGCAGGATCTCTTAAGATTATTATACCATACGACGGCGATGCCCTCGAACGCAAACATGGCGGTTCCAAAGAACAAGGGCAAAGTTCGATAATCGCCAATAAGCTTGAGATTTTCACCTCCATTGTAATGCGCAGCGAGGTATATGAAGAGCAGGGTCAAGGATAAACACTAGGTTATTGTAATTCGCGGCCTGGATCAGTGATGCCGCCGTCGAAAAATAACCAATTATAATAATATTGGTCGTCGATGTGATTAATACCAAAGCGAAAAAAAGAACTGTCACAATAAGTATGTTATTGATCGAGGGTATATACTAAAAAGTTCGAAAATTTATTTTTAAATTTAATTTAAATTTTATGGTTTTTACGCATTATATGGTTAGTTTAAAGATATTTAAATGCTAGCTTTCAATTTTTACGTACGTGGTCGATTGTAGCCGAGATGAAGACTACATAAACACATAAAAATCCAATCTGTGTGAACATGATGAAGATATCAGTCGTCAACCTAACAAACTAAAAATCTGCTGACACCTCGAGAGGTATGCGATTTTCGGGCCATATTGTTTCGCCGCAAATTCTGCCACATCCCCATAGTCACAATTATCAATATTGTATCTTTCAATCAAAATAAAATACTTTCTTGATAAAAAACGACTGCAAATGATGATTAGATTCATGCAATATACCGTTACAACGCCTAATAAGGCAAGACTGATGGTCCCTATCTTAAACGTTCGTCTATTTGACTACTAGTATGCCGCAGTTTTTGACCGAATACGGAAGCCCAAGGATACCCGTTCCGATGCTGCCCTTGAAGATGTTCACCGCCGCGGCGAATAATCTTTTTTCATATACTTAATACGATATTTTCTCATCATTTTCACTAAGCATAATTTGTCGGAAAAAACTTAGATGTTTCCTTGTTAACGTTCGATTTCTGAAGATACTTCTTCTCTTCTAGCATCCAAACAAATCGTGCCGGTGTCAAGCTAGGTTTTTCATTGTTTAACCAATAATGTCTCGATAAAAAATTGTGACAGTTTTTCAAAAGCTGACCTTCTTGATTTAAAATATTCTCTAATTAAGAATTTCCTTTAAAAATTTTCACTTTTGTGTATAATAGTTTAACTTTCCTATGATTGCGATTACTTTCGAGCGAGTTCTAACTCTCATGGTGTATACTTTGTTTCAAAATTAACATTTCATGTTATAAATCCTTCGAAAAAATTTTATATAGATGCCATAACTGAAGATGTTTCAATAATTTTCGTCAATAATTTCACACCTCGAAATTATATCCAACTCGTTGACTTTTGAATATTCAAACCTGCGCATTTTCCGTTATATTTCGACTATCAAAATTTCAACTCACAGAAGAATTTTTGACAGATTATCTCTATTTTCATTAATAATCATAAGAACAGGTCTTTTATATTGTTTTCGCAATTTCCAGACCTTGCTTCATTTTGAATTCTGTAATGACCATTCATAAAATACTGAAAATCTATGTTAAATAATTTTAATTTTATTTTAATTAAAAATTATTATTTGCTTGTCGTAACTTTAATTTAAACTGAATGACAATCATTTTAAACACGATAACATTTCTACGCTAAATATTTTTAACTCTTATCTGAGAATTATATGAATTTCAAACTAATTATAAATCATAATAGAATTTAAAAAATATTCCTGGCACTACCACTGAAAACGCAAATTTTTATTTATTATTGAGGTTATGCGTCTACTCAATGCGCACGTGCAAATATTTATTTAAGCAAAATTAGCCTATTCTTTCAAATAAAATTTTTTTATGGATTTAATTAAATAAACGGTCTGTTTAAAACCATAATTAAATAAATTTCATAAATATTTTCATTTTCGGGACAAATATTTGTTTCTTTATATTTTAGTATAAAATAAGGTTGATATTTTTTATTTTATGAGGTAATAAAAATTTTTGTTTCATTTCATGGATTTTTAAAATTTTAAATTTCATTTGAAAAATTATTATTTTTAAAAAAATTAGCCTGTCGACCGTTGGAATATGCTTGGATGAAGAACGTCGTCGAATATTTAAAAATTTTCTCTTCGAAGCTATCACAGTAGGTACATTTTGAATTTTTTAAAAGTACGATTTATTTGATAGTTTACACGACTCAACGGCTAATAAATTTGAAATATGAACATGATTAAAGGAGTTAAAATAAACAATTAAATAAAATATTTTTATGTTTTCAAGTGTATGTCAAAAATTTGCTTTAGATTCTTAAATATCCAAGATAAAAACGCTTTGAATTATATTGTGATTTAAAAACATCAAGGCATTAACGAGGTTGAGCTTAGACTAAATTAGTGTTTTCGATGCTTAAATCATCTTCAAAAGTTTGCACGTGAAAAAAAGACTTGATAACCATAAAACCTATGATATAAATTAATATTTTTACAATCTAGACTTCTTCACCAACAATTACACTGCTAAAGTAGAATCTTAAAGCTCATAATATTTTGTAGTGTTTCGATTTATTTGGTATATGTGCCATTGTTGAGCTTAAATCTAAAATAAGCGTTAATTTTGCACCAAGAACAGTATATGTTTAAAAGTATGAATTAAAGTCTTCAAAGGTAAATATGTAGAGGTTTTCCAGATATATATCATGCTGAAAATATTTTTGGTGTTCCTCTGATATAGTTCGAACTACATTGAAAGGTTAAACTGCACATTTCTATGATGTAACTTTTAAAACTAACACACACTACTAAATAAATATAATTGATAACATCAAAAAGACCTGTGATATGATACAAGATAATTTCAAGGTGAAAAATCACGAACTACGTGTTTATTTTTAAAAAGTAAAAAAAATATAATGTTCCTTTTCATTTCATTTTGAAAAAATGGACGACGAACAAACGAAAAGGTGTCGCGGGATTTCTCTGACATGCTCCTTGCTTTGTACTTTTAATCATTCTTTTTAACTTTGTGGCAAGACACGAAAAAGACAAACCAATTTAAAGTTTTTCAAATGATGTTGTATATTTATATTTTCTTCAGCAGAGATTTTCCCAGCGCGTTCTTCCTTATAGGCACCGTCATCTAAATATGTATTGTTTATTGTAGTTTTAGATCATACTCCCTGATATATAACAAAAATCCTCTAACGGTTGTAAAGGCTTTACCTCCTATGCATTTATTTCTCGGGAATAAACTTCGTTTATGCCTCGGCTAAAAATGTGTTCAAGAATAAATCTTCGTTTTTCACAGAAAATAAAAAACTTCTCTATGAGTCCATTACTTGCTCGTTTTGCGAAAACTCATGAACAAAACACTCCAGAAATTTGAGATATTTGTGGATGGAAAAGATTTGAATGAATGTTTCGAGACATGTGGAGCTAGAAAACCCTCGTGGTCTGCTCAAGGTACTATTTGAGTAAAAAAATTTTTAAGGGATCATAGAATAACGAGGGGTTTTTTGTTTGCAGAGATGAACTTGTTCTGAAGATAACTGCAAGACAACAAAAGTTTTTGTGTTTTACTTATTAGGCATTGATTTCAGAATTTTGGACAAGAAAAAAACGACCAAAGTGAAAGCAGGTTACTGTCTTGGTTACCTTTGCTGTTATCGAATAAAACCAATTTAACAGATGTTGAGATAACAAAAATAGGTGACTATTTTGTCAAAAATTATCTGGGAATAACTCAAAAGAGAAATAGAAAGGCCGAGCACAATGATTCTCGTCAAATTATCGTTAACTACATCGTGGAGGGTAGGAAAAAATTCATTTTAAACCCTTTTTTCGCCATAATGATGATATTAGACTGTTGTACGTCCTTTTCATGATGAAAAATGGGAACTGTGTTGCATCAAACTTCACAGATCTCATAGATGATAGGTACCATGAGAGTCAGCTTTGGGTTGTGCAATCTACATTTCTTACCGTGAATAAATAAAATACAGACAGGATGATATCACACGGAAAGACAGGCAAACTATAGTAACTAAAGGCCACACAAACGGTGAAGTTTTTCTGTGTCCCGCATCTATCCATCAAATGTAGCTTTTCCATATAAGTTTTTAAAAAACCAATGGTTCAAAGATTTATTTTAGTTACGATAGAGATAGAAGACGTAAAAATACCAGAGGCTTAAAAAAACAAATCAACTAAAAGCAGTGTCAGTTCGTTCTTGACATATTTGCAAGAATAATTGTATCATATAATGTTTGTATGGTTTTCATTCTATACGTTTCAAGATATCTACTGGGAGTTATTTCTGATATATCAAGCTAAATCTAGACAATTCTCAGACGAAGAACTCTCGCACTAAGGTTCGCTAAACTTTCAAAGGATCAATTAAAATCATGCGCAAAATGATGAAAGTATTTGTCAAATCGATTGTCTACAGCCAGTAGGAACTCTACATAGCATCGTAAAAACGTTAAATTCCTCCTTGAGGATGGGAAGGTGCATTATATCTTTTATCATTTAAATTACAGAATGACGGCTTTAAAAATAAAAACAAACAAATTAAATTTACAAAACTATTTTAGGCTAGTTTGAGATTCTGGGATGAGAAATTTAGATAAAGACATCGTAGAGAGGAAGGCTGACCTTATACAGGGATTTGCATCCATTTTCGTCAATTTTTCCATTCTAATTTCGTCATTTTTCATTCATTTTCGTCAAATTTTTATCAATAATTTTAATACCTATTTATTCTATGAACAAAAAAGTTAACAGCAGAAGAACGGAATCAAATAATAGTAAAATACAACGAAGGAAAAATGGCATCCGAGATAGCAGAATGGTTTAATTTTAAAAGAACAACAGTATCAAGTGTAATATCGTTATATCGGACAACTGGTAGGATATTGGCAAATCCCGCGGTGGGCCAAGAAACATAAGTTAAACGAAGAGACGTGTTTATCAATAAAAAACATGGTTGATGAAAATGCCTGTGTTACCTTAAAAGGCATTCAAAACAATCTAGCCACAATTAATATTTCGGTTTCGAAATCCACAGTTTGTCGAACATTAAAAAATTTCCATTATACTCTTAAGCGAACAAGTTTAATACCTGAACGCCGCAATGATGCCAGAACAATTGAGTCAAGATATGAATATGCTGTGGCTTTTATGAAATTACTCGAAGAAATAGATGATCGCCTATTTTTATTCATTGACGAAGCGGGATTTTGTGCAACAATGCGAGCTTGTAGAGGATACTCTAAAAAAGGAGAACCGGCAATTGTCTCCTCGCCTGGATTAAGATCGCGTAATGTTTCTCTATGTGCCGCAATTAGCAAGATCGGTGTTGAAAAATTTGAAACACTTCTAACTGCGTATAATACA
Organism: Neodontobutis hainanensis; assembly: GCA_024349245.1. Classification (NCBI taxonomy): domain Eukaryota; kingdom Metazoa; phylum Chordata; class Actinopteri; order Gobiiformes; family Odontobutidae; genus Neodontobutis; species Neodontobutis hainanensis. Next base: position 7,053 of record JALDNG010000632.1, read on the forward strand.
TTATGTTATGGCCAATATATGGAGAGATTTATGGTTGAATTGGCAGCAAAAATATGAATAGAGTCGTTTTGATAATGGACAATGTCCCATTTCATAAGAGTGCCTCTATTCAACAAATAATCGCTAATAATGGACATATTCTTTTGTATCTTCCTCCTTATTCACCTTTTCTCAACCCAATTGAGAACTGTTTTGCGAAATGGAAGGATTTTGTTAAATATGCAGCACCACAAAATGAAAGCGTGTTAATGAATTTGATAACAGAGTGCGGGAATTCAATATCAGCTGACGATTGTTCAGGATACTGGCGAAACATGATGCGATATATCCGAAGATCGTTGAATCGCGAAGTAATAAATGATTAATAAAATTGATTTCTATGACTATATATACAGACTATTTGCGCATAAAACCTTTGTTTATTAAATATAAAAAAAAATTTTTGACGAAATTGAATGAAAAATTGACGAAAATGGATGCAAATCCCTGTAATTCTTTATAAATACGTGAAGAAACAAAAATGGACACCTTGATCAATATTATTTTTAAATTCACTCATTTAAAGAACTAATTAAATATTTTACGGTTAATTTAAAACTCCACTGAAAAATGACTAATTTGGGGGAAATCAACAGTTAATAGCCGAAAAATCCATATTGCTGGCCAAAACATGAAAAAAACAACGTAAACACAAATATTATATTCAAACATATGAAAGACTCAACGAACCACGACAAGTCACCACTTGTCAATGTTAAGAAAAATATGCTTGGTTAAGCAGGGATGCGTGGTCATTTACTTGTGAATAAATCACATAAGTTCTGTTTTATAGACATGGTCTCAAACAAAAACCGATTTTTTTAGCTTTGTCAAGTGAGATGTTTGGTCTATTCAATCTTCTTTTTTTCCAAACGAAGATGCGCAGTGGAACTTAAGATGTCATTGAGAACGAATCGAGGTTAAGTGATAATTTTTCACAAATCGAGAAAAAACCTGTCGAAAAAACGGAGTATATCTGGGTTGATGTCACAATAAACCTGGAAGCTAACCGACGGCTTCGTTCGAGGGAGTACACTCAGGAAAACATTACATTATCGGAAAAAATCCCATTTGGTCGACTCATCTGGATTAAAAAATGGCATTATATTCGTGTGCTGCTTATATCCTTGACCATCGAAGTGAATTAAAATGATCATCTGTTATTGAGTCAATCTAACAAGATTTATTATCTCTTATCAAAAATATTTTAAATTTCGTGTAAATCTTGGATGTTAATATTGATCGATTTTTGAAAACCATCCACTCTAGTGGTTTAGTTATATATGTGAGGTAGACATGCATAACCAAAAACAAACGAATTATCTATTGACGTAAAAGGGACACGAACGCATTTCACTCTTTTATGATTTTAAATTCAGTTATCAAAACAATATGCGACCAACAATACACTCTATGGCTATGGTATTAAGCAGGGTTGGGAAACGTCTTTCATACCATGACACAGGGGAGAAACTATTTTCTTAGGATGACCATTTAAAGACGAGTTTTCGTAAATTTGGAAAATGACTTTTCTTATAATGTAAACTCAAAAACAAAAAAACTTAATTTGTGATAGATACGAAATTTTGAATCTCTTATTGACTGAAATGAGGTTTAGATGATTCTCATTGAATTAAAGGGAAAGAAGAGTTAGTTTAATGCCATGTGAGAACTCTTCAGCTTCGTTTTAATGTACGAGAATGTTGAAAAAGTGTTGTTAAAAAGCTTAGACTGAAGGTGATGAAGGCAATTCTCATGGTTCACTGTTCAGTCGATTAAATTTGGTCTTCAAATATATGGCGAATCTTTAAAAACAGTACTGATTTTATGTATATCATAAAAACAAAATAATGATTCAGATAAGAGTTTTTAAGATTACATATCTTAAACTAGATAAATGACTTTCATAACCGTTTTAGCTTCCTCCAGATTTCGAAAATAGTTGAGAAACCATAAATACAAAGATTTCAAATCTTTTAACTATATTTCAAATTTTTACATCATCAAGTCGAAGGTGGGAATAAATCAAATTATGGACGGTTGATTTTCGAATTCTTAAACCCCTTCAAATTTCGAGAGAAGGCAAAATAAGATTTATTTAAGCCCTTTCCAATTTGTGTTTACATCAGAGAGTTTGTCTTCACCATCAACCACGAATAATAACGAGTTAGATATTCAAATTCAACCTCCTCAATTTCGATGCTGGTTTTTTGTATTATTTCATAAACTTGGATTGATTCGCCTTTTCTTTTTTGATAAACCTCAAATTTTAATATGAGAGTAGAGTTGTAGTCTCAGAATCCATTGCGTCAGACAAATCCGCATATATGCGGAATCGAAGAGAGTTTGCTTTTCTATTATTTATCGTAGACAGCTTCAAAAACAGTTTCTTTTAGTTTGAAATAAGAGCTTACTGAAAGTTAAATTTTTGTTAAAAATGTAGTGATTAATGCATACTTTTTGGTTTTTATTGAGAAAATGACCGAACATATTTATTTCTAACCTAACATTTCAGAACCCTAATTTGTGCATACGCTGCTATTGATATTCATATTCTCAATTTTTGGCTTTAGAAATGATAATGATAAACCTTTCGTCATAAAAAATTTTAAAAACGACAATCAACGAGATTTATCTCCGAACTGGATGATTTGTAAAAGCTCGATTTGTTATTTTATTGACGGGGCCGTTGGGAAATGTCATTCTACTGTGCTTCCGCGTCATCCGAAGATTGTAACATTTTTGATCAATCGACCATGATGAAATGGGAGTTTACATTGATTTCTCAACAAAATCACTCGTTTTACACTCACTAAACTGAAATATTCAAAGCTGAAAGAATAATTTTGTCCACTTTAGAGGGTTTTTAAATCTTATCGTAAGTTTAAATATCAAGTAACTGGTTATCTGGGTCGGATCAGATTTAGTGACTTTCATCATAAACGTAAAAATGACTCAAATAGCTGGCTAGCTTCTTATTCTGCTCATGATGGTTTAACTTATGACGTTGAAATTATTCCCTTGTATCGGTTTGATGCTTACAGATTTCATAAAACAAGAAAAAGCGGAGTAATGGATCATTAACTGACGGGAATAATCCATATTTCAGATTTTGTTCTCGTAATCTCACTTTATATATTATCGTGGTTCAATTGCGTTATTTTCATGCTCTCTACTTTCTTATTATTCCTCCCATTGGCATCATTTAGAAAAATTAGCCTCTCCCATTTCAATAATTGTAAAGTTATTCTTAAAGCTGACAAAGCTCATATTTAGAAAAAATGCTTATCTTTGAAAATAAATCAAAAAATTTTGCGGAATTTGGAGGTTTCCCCGCAATTTCACACGGAAACCCCGGATATCAATGAATGTCATTTCTGAATTCAGTTTATCAAAAATGATTTAAACTTACAATGTTTTTAGCATTTTTCCAGACAACCAAAAAATTTATGTCGAGAAACAGGCTCCCTTACACTGGGTAAAATTAACGAGTGGTCTCTAAACCAAACTAAAAATTGATATGAAGGTTATATTTTGAATTTTAAATCAACTTTGTATTCTATGAAATATATAAATTTTTCATTTTGATTGAAAAGAATGGTCAACTAAATAAATTCAATCATAAATCGTGATGTTTACCATGCTGTTTCACAAACTATGTTGCACGAAAGGATCATGTTATGTGTTCACGATACTGTTTTATTTCAAAATTATTTTTTAAAATTATGAGTATTTTATAAGTTCGTCTCTCTTCTATTGGCGCGCTTCTGTCTAGTATTTAACCTGTAACACTTTATTAACTTGTCGTCTGGTGAATAGAACATGTTTTTGATGGCTTTAACTGCATCAGTGAATCAAGCTGGCGTGAAATGTTATTATCATCAGAAATGGTTGGTTTAGAAAAGTGATGCAACTTCTACTTCGAGGCACTTATGTTTTCTCTCTAATATTATTTTAAGTGAAAGAAATGTACAATGATAGGGTCATAACTTTGGTTGTTGCTATGAACCTTCTCATTTCAACTCTAAGCCGGGATTTTATGCCTCAGAGCTAAGGCAATCATAAAGAGCAGAGGTAAAGGGGAGTTTTGATGAATTAGAATTTCAAACCATACGATTACGTAGTAACCTAAATAAGGGTGTTTTTTAGAAGCAGATCGTTTGACATCAGAGTTCCGTTACAGAGTACATAGATGCAAAATTCATTCGTTGAACGCGCGCGCTAAACTTTTATTGATTTAACAAAGAGTTTTGCCCTTTTGATGCAACTTACAACAACATACAAGATTAAGATGAAAAATGAATATAAATTATAGAACAACTTTTACAAAAACATCGAATCAAAATTTTAGGTTTCGGACTTTAACTGAAAATTAATTTTCTGAATGAAGGGCTTTGTATATAAAAAAAAACTATCGATCAGGTAAAGTTGTGGTAAAGATTGATCGATGAGGTACGACGCCTATCTGATAAAATCATTCATCAAATCAAAACAACATTGACTCAAAAAGCACAAAAGTTTTCAAATTCTAAGTATGAATTAAAAAATTTCGAGATTGCGTAGATTAAGGGTCGTCATGAAATCTGAGCTGCACGCGTCTTAATGGTCTATTCTAATTGTTACCCGCTTAAAAACATGTAAAATATAAATATTAAAAATAACTGACCCCGCTGTAATATTTTCAGATAATATTATTGACTTAAATTGAATATAACACGCATTAAAGAGTCAAAGATTCGTAATTCTTAAATGTCAATAAATTCGAGTATGCCACGTTTTCGTCGAATTTCCCTTCACCTTTTTAGTATATTCATGACAAAACATAGAAGAATATACTCAAACAAGCACCTCAATTAAATTATAAACCATGATACATTTAAAAGGAATTACGCAAGATTATGTTTGTTTTCAAGGAGACGAATCAAATGCCAATCCTCTAATCATAATAAAATTGCGCGTCGAACGACCATGATATCAAATTTATTACCCGTCCATCAATATTAACATGAAAGTAAAATCTAAAACGACTTCAGTTGCACGAGAAAGAAAACTTATGGAATCTGACCACAAAATAGAATTTAAAAGTCATTTTAACAATGAATATTATCCACTTAAGTGAAGCAATATCCCAGGTAAAGAACTTCACAAAATAGAGAATTAGGTTTGTAACCAGAAAATTTTGTTAACATCAAAATTGAAATCCATAAAAGAAAAGCTTGTTCATACGCGAAACTTGGAAACTGAGATTGAGGTAGACCACGTTGGAAAGCATTGCCTTCGTTCGTCAGGTACGTATTCATTTATATCCATATTAAACCTTGTTTTCTTTCATCTTATATTAATAAAATACTAAAAACATTTTTCGAAGTTGTTTCTTGTGATTTCAGTCGTGTGTAGGCACCGCCGTTTTAAATTCATTTTTTTAACAAACCAATCGAGAAATAACTACTTTTTTGTTTGAGTTTGAACAAAAGAACATAAAAAACTGACAAATTTCGTTTCGAAGATTGTATAGATACTCTACATTTCACAGTGAAAAGAATATTCTTTATCTATCTCTGCGCATGACTAGAGCATATATTCAAGGTCAAAAAGGCAAGATGACGATATTAATATCATTTATAATAAATCAAAAATTAAAAGACACGCAAGATAAATTCTATTCACATACTATGAAGAATTTTTAAAACTAATAAGAAAGGCTATCAACGAAACTTTCAAGTCTATTAAAATAAGAAAGCTTTTAAATGTTTGAAAACGCCAAAACTTGGAAAGAATATTTTTTGTAAGTTCGTGATAATTAAAGGTTAAAATTCGAAAAGCGCATCGTCGCTTAGTCCAAGATTTTGGCCGATCTCAAGCGAGCGCGATGAACTCCAATTTCGTTCAAAACAGAACGCAATAAAGTTTGTATAGCATCCGAGTTCTCTCAGATTTAAAATATTTGATGAGTTGCACAATAATGGCGTTGAAGAATTCAACTTTTCGATCCATACAACAATATGATATGTCATAAAACACTTTGGTTAACGTAAAAACTCACCCAGAAGCTGATAATTATTGCCACGAGGACGTCAATCGTGTAGTGCATTCTACTGATGATAATCAGAAATGAAGCCGAAAGTGTCAGAAAACAAATTAATATTTTGACGTATTTTTGGCGTTCAAATCTAACAAAGATGCAGTACTTACATAAAATAATGAACAAATTAACACTGAACATATGCGCAGAATGGCCGCTGAAAAAGTAATCACCACAACTCTTATTTCCGACTGAAACAAATCCCATCGAAACTGCATTGATCAAAGCAACGTACAAAAAATCAACTTTTGAGTTGTTTGACTTCAGTGATTTTGAATCATACCTTTTCTGGACAGATGCTACGAGAATGTGGGACGCTCATTTGAGTGGAAAATACGCATATTCCCCTCAGTAAACAGTTACATCCGATAATAACCGAGATCCTTCGCAAAAGCACGGTCTTCTCTTCGTTTCTCACAACGACGAAGATAAGTAGTAGCAATAGAACAACTATATAGAATTCAGAAAACTGTGATTGACTCAGTTACTCTTACCATAAAAATTTCTTCAGGAGCCTTTGTGTTATCCAGTAAAATGTCATGCAAAGAAGTTTTATAGTTGGGTGAATCTTTACTGTCGATATAGTTTGTATATGCAATTCCCAGACATGAAAAGACATAAGAGAGTATCAAAAAGCAAATAGCAGCAGCCAATTTCCACGAATCTTCATGTTTTTGATGCTGTAAATCAAAGGATGTAAAGACTTTTTGGATTGAACCATAAGATGGGTTAGGCATGAATTCTTGTTGTTTCGCTCTAAAAACATTTTTGTTTGAGGTCAGGACGAAACACTAGATTATAACCGAAACAAACCACAGGATTTGTTGTTTGTCAAGATATTCAAAAATATTCACTTTATCATATTCTTATAATTTTAATAATTTTTCTGGAATTATGTTTACTAATATTCAAGGCGTGTCTCTAACTTCAACTCGAAAATTTAACTGGCAAAAATGAAGGAAGATTCAAGCCGCCTCACTTTATGATGATGGCAGAAAAAAACATTTTAACCCATACATTGTTTTTTGATTTGTCAAAACCAAATTTTTTCCATCTAATTTAAAAAATTAAGCGTCAACTGTTAGTTAGAACATAGATGAGAATTTTCATTTGTAAGGTAAAAAGGATCCTGAATAAACAAAATTTTAATTTTATTAAAATATTTACTTTTGAAAAAACATCGAAAAATTTCATGATTTGACAACTGATTCAACATGGGATTAATATCTTATTCTCAAAAAACTTAAAAATGTTGAAAATATGTATTGAATTTATTTATCTATCGTATTTTAAAAACCCACCAAAGATAACACTCAAAATTAGTTTTTCCATAGATGGATAAAATCATAAGGAAATCTGAAAGTGTTAAAGTAGCCATGTCGAAAAATTAGGCATGCCCATTTTAAAAAAATCATGACAGGACTGTTATTTTCAAAATCATAAGAATCGTGGTTTAATTTAATTCTCCTCTAAACCTATATTATTTCAAGGGGTTTTGTTAGAGCATATAATTACTTCCTTTTATTTTGTTACAAACAGTCCCATTTGGAGGGTTGTATGTTCCATCAACGAAATTGTACGAACATCTCATGTTTTTAACATAAAAAAGTTAAAGTGTCCATGATTAGTGATTTTTCGGTAAACTAAGCAAACGCAGATCTTAATTAAAAATTCACAAAACATAGGACCATTAAGTAGAGGATTGACAGGCAGATGGATTTAAACTTTAAAGAGAAAAAATCTTTGATTTTCTAATACTTTTAAGCTTCCTCCATGGTATAGTTATCCCAAAATATACTCTCTTAGACTACAAGCATCTAGATAATAAATAGAAAAAATCACTTCTTACCTTGTTCAAAATTAGAGACATTGAATAAGATTATAGCATGTTAAATTTTGCGCGGGCGTGCGAATTAATATACCAGAGAAGAATATCAATAAACCAAACGTGTTAAAAAACAAAAAAATATTGAAATCCGTGGATAGTGGTGAAAATATGAGATATTATATTATTTTGATGTTATTCAATGACTGCTCTATTGCGTCGAATGAGATAATATCCTTGATATCGCCTCGGACCTATGGTCTGTATTTTGAAAAATGGATTTGATCAATTTGATCAAATCAGACTGGTTAATTTCTTCGTTGAATCCATTCTATGAATTATATAGTAAACTAACATGATTTTTTTCTGACATTATCACAATTTCTTGAAGTGTACATTTTATGATTTCAATCAAAAAAAGATATTTCTTCAAGTATGGAATGAAAGGGAATAGTTTCTAAATCTAAACTCTTTCATATAACCGATGGCTGGTTTTCGGAGGAATTTTCACTTAACATAGGGAGTATTCCATCAACCAAGATTGGAAGGTTAGTTTCTAAACCGATAGCTTCAGACTGAGTTATGTCCTATGAACAATAAAAAACTAACCTGCATTTCAACCGTTGACATGTATATTGTTTCGTACAAAACTGACACAACAGACCCGAAAAACCCGAAAAACACATCGGAAGAAAGCACATCGAAACAAACTTCCCTGATTTTAAACAAATTTTGAACAATCTTGGATGAGAGAAAAATTTACAGAAGAAAATTTTCGTTGACATCCAGATAAATCGTTAGACTTGACAACACGAAAAATTCAACAGCCAAGTTGGCAAGTTCTTTTCTGAGGTTAATCTATATTAGATGTATGGAAGAACCGCTTCCAAACTGAGAATACTCTCACTTTTCTTTTGGAAAATAATGGCAAAGTCCGCATATGAAACCAAAAGTTGTTCGGGAACTCGTGAATTAAACACAAAACTGAAGATTGCGCAATAGTTTGAAAGGTATGAAAAATCGTTGCTGACTACACTTTTGAAGAGGATATCCCCACGACTGAGAAGCTGGTATTCAGTGAGTGAAAAGAAGAGTTCATAAATATCCCTGATTGTCTCATAATGAAATTTAACACTAGTTATGGGAAAAAATACGATTCAAGATCATTCGATGTTTCATTTAAAAGTGAGACCATAAAATTCAACAAATCCTGAGTTTTGCGATGTATTTTGCATTTTTTAAGATTAAAAAGAGGGTAAAAGTCTACGGTATTAGTTCTAAGCTCAATTTCCTTCAATGATTCGAATGAAAAATCACTAAAAGTTTCTATTTTCAAGATGCTGTGAATGTTTTCAATTTTATTGGTGAATGAATTATCTATTTGTACCAATGAAAAGTCGTTTACAAGAAAAATTTTTCTAGCCTTGTTCAAAATGTTATTTGCCTCATAATCATCACAATTTACTCTTTTTTCGTTGTCGGAGATTGATTTAGATTCTACCAAGTCCTTCAAAGTTCTAGATCCTTCAGGAATAAATTCTAAGAAAAAACAAATTTAAAAAACTATAACTGCTCAAAATATCGTTTAATTTTATCGCAGAGCTAAAAATGGCCGAAAAGTTCTACAATGAGACAATAAAAAAACTTGTTCATCTTCAAGTTCGTCAATGAATTTTTGTATCAAATTTAACAGTTTAGGATAAATTGTCACACCTCTTCGAAACGTTAATTTTTACCAATTTTAGGAAAAATGATGTCTTTGATGTTGGTAGAATTGCCATCACGATCCACACAAAATAATAGGGTAAAAAAAGAAAATAATTCAATCAATTTATTAAGCGTGTTTTCTTTATATTATTTCAAAATACCTATATTTTGAGGATTCAGATTTTCTTCATATTTTAATTCGAACTATTTTATGTTCGGGAATATACCTGTTCAAGATTTAAAATAAGAAGATATCTTACATTAAACTGTATGGTTACCGTGAACAAGCAAATAATGGAGATATGAAAAGTTTGAAAATATGCTCACCTGGTTCATTCAATGAAATACTAAAGTTTTCAGCACAACTTGAAAGAACGCCAACTTTGTCCATGCACAATATAATTTCATTCAGGTCGTAATTTTGTGATTTATTACATCTGAAAAAAACGTGCTGATGAAGAATTAGACCATTATTTTCCTTGTATGCGATTTCGAACGATTCTGCCCAACATCTCCTGATAAAAGAGCAAAAAATCAGGTGTTGTTCCTTAAACTCGCTCTATGTAATCACAAATTCTTAAAAACCCTCAAAATATTTAGTTGAGGAGAGTGACATTCATTGAGTAATTCAGACTAAATAAATCAGGGGAAAAACTATTGAGATAAGGCACACACAGGCGTCAAGATAACATTCCTCTTGAAATAGCTTTTTGTATTCATTTAAATGATCGTGGATCTAGATAATTTTTAAGTTAAACCATTATTGTTATCTGAGCTTGTTGTTTTTGATCTTCCAGGGATTTTAAAATATCTATCAATTGATTTTGATGACCTTTTAAAGCATAGATCTCCGATCTATCAATAAAAGTCGAGTTAAATAATTAAAATACTGAAACTTTCGACTTTATCTCAACGAAAGATGTTTTTATATTATTTAAATCGTTCTTAATTTCACAGATTCCTTCTGAAGCGTCGACAAAACTAGAATAATTCTGGCTCAGAAGTGTATCAAGCTTATCCTATGTTATTGTATAAAAATACTGAAACATTGTTACTATGTATTTTAAGTGCGTTTAAGTAAAAACTAATCTTCGACTCGTCAATTTTTTCTTCTTGTATGAAGTTATTGATTAACTCTTCAATTGACTGCGCCATTAGTTTAGATTTTGCGTATTGTAGATTCTATCATTTAGTTTTGTGTTATTATTTTCTTAACTCTGATTGCTATGACATAAAATCATTTATTGAAATTATATTGCAAGAAATTTTATCAATTAACCGAAACAAGTATCATCAAATAGAACAATATAAAGTGATGATATTGCCGCGTGCGCCTTAATTGCACTTTATTTTTAATCTTTTTACAAATGGAAGCAAAGATTAAAGTTTAATAGCTTAAACTAAAAAAAATTCTCAATGAAAAACAATCTCGAAAATGAATGAGATTCCGAAAGCTGAAACCTCATTAAGCACCATTAGATTCAGTGAAAAGAGTTTCTTACTTGTATTACTTTCATATGATTCTATGAAGAGGTTTATGTAAATTCATTTTGATGTTATTCAAATAAGAAGATACGACCTTAAAACGTGCCTGCCATCGTCTTCCAGGTTTTCATTAATTATGAAAGTATATATTACCTAGTTCAAAGAATAATGGAGAAAATACTACACTCCTTTCTGACCATGAATTATCGCCTCACTATTTTGCTTATTTGCTCAGTTACATACTATGAGCTTAATGTTCTGAAAAGTCTTTGAAACACGCCATAATTAAGGAAAAAATGGTTCTTTTCAAAATAATTTCTCTGAATTTAAATTTAAAACCTAGTTGCGTGTATGCTTCGCTTATTCGACGTGGCTGGTTATGCGAGTTTCACCCAAGTATTATTTTCAACTTTTATGATTCAAATGATAGAATTGAAGTCCAAGTTCATTTTAGAAAAAATGAAAATGAACTATTCTTCGCCTTATCAGGGAAGATATAAAATTTTCTGAAATAGGTAGCGTTTTCATCTTGATAGTTTGAAAATTCAGCAAATAATGAGATGAAAATATATAGATATCGCAACTTGGCTTATTTTCTCGTCAGGCCACTTTTGCTGATTCTTGAACAACTCAGTGTTCGTTTCGAAAATTTTTTGAACATGAGTTTCAAATATAGTTTAATCTGATCCTATCTATATCCAGATTTTCTATTATGAGAAGCTTGTCACATAGTTAACAAGAAAATATAATTTCGGGAAAAATCTGAACCCTTAAAACCCTTCTTTTGACATTTATTTTCGTCAAATCCACTTCGTTTTAAATATAATTTTAATTTAATTCAAAAAGGATAATTTTAATAATTTCTTGAACTTCAGATTTAAAATTTTTAAGGTTGTTTGCAGTAGGTGACCAAGACTCATGTTCATCTGGCACCCTCGGGATAGAACTGGAAATTTATAAAATACACATTTTGTGATTAGCTGCAGTGAGAACGATCGATATTTGCAATTTAGCCAAAATTAAGTTCTAAAAAAGTTACAAAAGTTGATCAAGAAAGCCTGCGCAATATCCAAAATGACAGATGTCCTTCTGACTTATTCCATTTTAAATTAATATGCGTATGATTAATTTTTCGATCAACGAAATGATCAAATTACTCTGTACCTTTATCTATTCCAAAATACACCAACGATATAAATGATGGAAAGACGCAATCATAAGGTGAGCTATTATTTTGAAATATAGCCATTTAAGTTCACGCGAGTTTAATTTAACCTTTAGAACGGTTTTGAATAATATTTACTACTTTCAAAAATTCGCTGAAATCCCAACTTTTTAATCTTTCGGCCATGATGGTTACAGGGACTGAGTCTAACTATAATAAAACCAGAAAATGATTAAGTTTAACTTCATTCTTTTATTCCAAAAACTCACCGAATGAAGGAGAGTAAATAACATAGGCATGTTATAACTGATGCTTTATTCAGTTTCGTCATTCTCAAAGGAGTGAACACAAAATATTCACTTTTATTAACGAAGCATCTGCACGGTAAAACCCTCTTTTCTGACCTTGGAAAGCATAGAAAACCTTTAAAAGGTACATAGAAGACGAATCTGAAGTTTTAAAAATTTTGAACTCTTATTTGAAGGATGTGTTAATCTAAATCAACCAAACATTTTTTACTCTTTACTTACCTGAGTTCTACCTTTGAAAATTTTCCAAACAACGGATCTGAGAAATTCGCTAAAATGCTCATGTAGAAAGATCCCCTTCAAAATAATTTCAATACAGCGCGATTTTCTCATCTGTCATGCCTTTAATTTCCTCTTATCATCGGATAACTCAAGACAACAATTAATTAGCTCTGCTCCAAATATATCTTTGGTTAAATAGAAAAATGATTTTAAAAAATAAAATAGATGAGATCTCTATACTCTACTTACGCTTATGATATATATCGACTTGTGCTTCAGTATTCTTAATCCAAATAAATGGTTTAATAATTACACTGGATGAAGTGGTAGAGAATATCGTTTACGCACGCGCCATACTTTAATAAAATAACTAAAATTCTTCATGTAATCACAGCAAAAAGATAGGAAATAGGTAGATTATAAAAAAATTTCTTGACAATTTAAGAAAAATAAACTTTGATTTTAATCTGAATTAACATCTAATTTTGCTTAGCTTTCTTATTCATGAGTTTGATGTTTAAGAATAAATTATTTCGAACTACTTCCAATTAAATGCCTTTTTTTTAAGTTTTATTTATCTCATGCACCTAAGTTGAGTTTGCGTAAGCATTATGAATACCATGAATCGACTGATTCTTTTAAAAACGAGACTTTGATTTTCTGAAATTTTTATTTATGAATATGATAAATTCTTGTTCAACTGAAAAGTATGATAAAATTTTGAATGAAAATATTGCCTCAAATTGTAAAAATAAAATTATCCTCGTCTTTCAAAGCTCGTTAAAGTAGATATAAAAAAGTTGTGATATTTACCTTTAACCTGTTAAATTTATAGTTAATGAACTTTTAATTAAGACTGAAAGAGTAATTTAAAATAATTTTTGTTTTTGAATGGTTTATTCCCATTAAGTTAAGCATAAAAATGAGCCTAAAAAGTTGAGGAATTGTTTATTTTGCGTTATCCCCACTAACTGGCTATATAGTTAACCATTGACATCTTCGGATTCAAAAAAGATGAAAACGTTCAATTTCTTGAAAATACCGCTAATATTCAAAAAAAACAATTCACGTAGTTCGATGGCTTGGAGCAAGAACATAAAAAACCCAGAAGTAAATTTTGATAAAAACGAACAATTTCCATTTTTAAAATAAATATTAGTCTTTTACAGATATGGATCAAACTTAAAAATATCAATCAAAAATGATTAATTTTGATAGAATTAGTTAATTTAACCTAATTCAAAATTTTCGTTCATCTGAAAATTTATAGCTTTCACGTCATAAAGACTTATTAAATCCAACGGATTGTACATCAAGAATAAGGAAAAATAATCAGGGCTTCTTTCGAAGAAAGTTTCCAGAGAGTACGCCTTTTTTGAATGCTCTTTCAAATACTCAACGCCCTTCAGCAACTTATCGAAGTGTATATACTAACCTTCTGGAAGTGTGAGACTTTCACTCTCTAAAACCCTCACCCTATCCCTTTCCGAGTAGATAGACTTACCTCGGCGATATTGGTTCACTAGGTAAGGATTACACAAGATAACCACTCTAAATGTTCGTTTACCTGTCGAATTCTAACACTAATGTTCCTCGAAAAAGATGAGTTTTAATAATTCAAAGAATATTTCACTCGTACATTTAACTGCGATTAAAATACTTTTCAATTTTAACATCATTTATTCATAATCGCAAACTGATCGAAAATCAAAAGGTAAATGTTCCTGAAACTAGTTAAAATATGGATAAAGTTTGTTTTCATTGTTATCTCAAAATATTATTTAAGGCATTTTTGGAGGAGTCAAAACCATGATCAATTTTTAAAAGTAACTTGCATCGATTTATACTCTCATTCGAAGGTACGTTTTCTAGGTTTTGGTCCTTCAGAGCTTCTCCTCCCGTAGAAATTTTGTCAAGATTTTCCTGATATCGAGATGTATGTGAACTACACACACACCCACCATCCAACTCTGTTCTTCGTCAATTTGGGCAGCCATACCTCTGTAGTATCCGTTAATGTAAACATACATCATCTCGTCCCCAATTTTTAGGTTATAAAATATTCAAATTCGTATCCCATACGAATAGATGATAAACGTTACCTTATGCTCGCCACCCAAAGAGTGCTCACCAGTACCCACGATAAAGGTTATGTTACCCCAACCAATCCTTTTAGATTGGATATTAACTTGATTTCTCCAGATTTTTCAGACCTATCCTCTCACCTACCTGAGAGGCTTTCTTTAAACACTAGAATTTAATCCCACCTAACTCTCCTCTTTTCTCGGAGTGTCTATCGATCTCTGAGATTCCATCAAACCCACTATTTTTGACATCTATAAACCGTATATTCCCGAAATTTGAAGCAGGTTTTCATTAAAATTTTCCTATCTTAAACATTGAGTTAATCGTTGACTTAGTTTCTTTTACGATATAAGTATAAAAAATTCAAGTTACACGCCCTTTGAATGTTTTGATGATTTCTAACATCTGAGAAAAGTCAAAATAGCTGTTAATAGTCGATTTTGAAAACTGATGATTTTTTTCACTTTTAAATTTTAACATGATACTTTAGTCGTATCATAAAAAAATTTTCAGTTCGTAAAATTGATTTTTAAGTGTTCGAATCGTTAAAAAGTTTAAATTCATGGTTAACACCATTTTAGATCAATGGATAAAAATTATGAAATAATTTATTGATTTATTTTTTGAAGGAAATAAAAAAAAATGAAAAGATTGTTAATTGCATTTTTATAAACACAAGTTATTCTTTAAAATTGTCATAAATTTCCGCAAATTTTAAAATATCCCCGATTTTTATATTTTGAGGTTTATTTACACTTACTGGATGCTATTTTCTTTCAACCCGATTTTTTAAAAAATGCATTATAAACCAACTTAAACTGGAATTTTATTAATTATTCTGATGCTAGATCTCATGGGTCAGAATCAAGAGCTGAGCAAATTATTTAAAACAATTTTTTTACGTGTATTAATTATGTAGTGTGTAGAAATTTGACTTGTTTAGCGGAGTTATTTTTAGATATTTAAATTATTACATTCGTATAATAACATAAATACGATGAGAAATTAATTACCCCTTAACTTCATTGAATCACTTTAAGGATGAGAAAAAGTTAAGAATAAGAGTGAACTTCTGACATCATGGAGCTAAGTACGTTATAACTAGTTGTAAGATATTTTCGTTTTCTAAAAAATAAAAATATGGAAAAATTTAAATGTTTTTGAAAAGTTTTTCAATTATTCTTTAAAAGGGATATGCATAAATATTTTTAAAATGGAAAGATCTGTGTCATCGTTGGGTGATTTTTGAATATCTGCAAGAAGCTCATCTGAATTTTTTGATCATTTAAGATATATTTCTACTTTTGTCTGATTATTGTAATACTAAATTTAATTTTGATTCGAGAATCATGTTTTTAACCAGTCATGGTTGTCTTAAACCAAAATATTAATTCTTCAAACAATAATTTTAAGATATTAAAAGATAAATTGATGCTATTAAGATATTACACAAAAAGATAGTTTCTAATTTTTGAAAATAATTTTGAATTGATATTATTATCATTATAAATATAAAACACTAACAATACACTTTCATCTTGGAAGATATGACATTTCGAAAGATTCAATTGCTGAGCCTGTCAATAAACAGAAAATTTCATCGATATTATTTTTGTTGACATTTAACTGGTGATTTAAAATTTATTTTGATGTTAGTTTACCAGGATAAACTCTTTAGAATGAATTGAGAAACGTATTGAACTTTTTCCTGTTATTTGTAACAAAGTATATAAGCATTGATCATGAGTATTTGTTAAAATATTGGTTAACATGGCATTTCATGCCTATGGTAAAAATTTACTGTTAAGATAAAATATTTGCGTGTCTAATGTTTG
The DNA here is from genome assembly GCA_024349245.1 of Neodontobutis hainanensis. Classification (NCBI taxonomy): domain Eukaryota; kingdom Metazoa; phylum Chordata; class Actinopteri; order Gobiiformes; family Odontobutidae; genus Neodontobutis; species Neodontobutis hainanensis. The sequence continues at coordinate 23,806 of JALDNG010000632.1, forward strand.
AAATTTCAACCAAATATAACCTGCCTCGTAGATAGATAAACGGACAGCGATATCCACGTTTTTAGCTCTATTTTATGGAGACCATGCTAATTAAAGAATCATTAAGACTGAAGTGGGTCAGATATATATATTTGTTGTATATATCAAAACTAATCTTAAACTGGGTGTGTCCATGCCTCCTTCTCTTAGCACGCACCTTTTATACATAAAACTTCCCCCTGTTAACTACGGAGACTCGCCGAGAGTCTAGAGTCTGGGTTGGTCTATACTCGTGTCGAGAGAGGTTCGTATTTCTCATTGACATCTAACTTACTTTCTTCTGACCAAATAGAGTTGGTGTTCTGATCTTCGCTAATCTCTATTATGTTTCGGTGTCCGTTGGGCTCCGTCACTCCGAGAAAGCATTCACGTTTGTTTTTAGCAGGTCATTTTGACCATGCAAGTTATACTCTCTCTCTATTAATTGGCTTAAATGACAAAAGATTTCTTTCCCCCTCTACCTCGGTTATGAAATTACTACTTGTTAAAACCTTTTTTATTACTCCAGAGAACCACTTCTTTCCATAACCGTGATATGAACTCGCATTTATCACAGTAAATTAAATTTTTTTGCCGGAATTTTCTCTCGATTTGTTGAAGGTAGCTCTATATTATCCATCCAATTCCTTATGCAACGTCCAAGAATCGCCTTGAAAGTTGATATTTTCGTAGTTGGATGCTAGTATTATTATAGTGCGTTAAAAATCTAGCTGAACCGTATTTAATTGTCGAGGAGCCAAAGTCTTAAATGCCGCCTTTTAACGTTTGTTCAAAACTTTCGGATAAACCATTGGTGGCTGGATGATACGGAGGAAAATATACATGTCAAATATATTCTTCTGTAATAAATTGATTAAATATCGCACAATTAAATTTTGGACCATTCTTGGATGCTGGTCGATATAGTGTTTTCCTTGCAGTGCGAAAATCTCTCAAATGATTGACAGTATCAATTGTGGCTGTAGTTCTGATTATTATTGATTTGGCCATTTTGAATATTCTTCAAACAGAATTAGAAATATTTTCCCGGCGAAGTCGACTCGAACGCTATTCATTTGATAGTTTTCCTGTTCCTACGTCACGATGGGAGGTTAAGGTAAATGCTTCCTTTCTATAAACTGGGATTCTGGCGATCGCTCAATCATTCTTTCGATATCTCTTTCAACGCTCGGCCACCAAAAATATCTTCTGAGTTAAGATTATGTTTAAACAATTCATTAGTAACCTTCTTAAAACTTTTCGAGTTTTCGATGTCTCAAACTTGCAGGGACAAAGAACCCTAATCACAGACGATAAAATTCCCAAAAAACAAAAATTCACGTCTACGATTTTAGAATGGGTCAATTTTAGCGCGATTGATCTTCTCTCTGCAGTTTTTCATACGATATTCTTTTACTTGAGAAAGAATAGGATATACTGTGGTTTCCGCTTTGAGTTCTTGGAAGGTGGTTGAAAAACAAAAATATTATATGTTGCAAATTAACTCCTGGTTTTCTCCATGTTCTTCTTGTTTTGAGATACCAATTGGCAGTCTTGATGATGCATCAGCATTTGAATTTTAACCTGATTTCCTACATAGTATTTCATATGAGAGTCCAGAGAAGAATATATCCCATCTCTGAATCATGGCAGCTGATGTTTGTGAAATACCGTGTTTTTGATTTGAAAGAGACATTAGAGTTTGGTGGTCTGTTTGTAACGTGAATCTGCGACCTTCTAAACTCTGGAAAAACCTCTTAGCCACCCCACACTTTCGCCAGAGCTTCTTTCTCGATCGTAGAATAACTTTTCTTCGCGTCTTTCAGGAGTCGAAATGCGAATGAGATCGGTTCCTCAGAGCCGTCGCTAAATGTGTGCGATAAAACAGCACCGATACCGTTTGCAGAAGCGTCAGTAGGTTGAACGATCTCCGGGTAGTGGTCGTAATGACTCAACATTGTATGATTTTTTTACCGCATTGACTTTATTTAAAGCATCATCAAGAGATCGTTTCAACTCTAAATTTGAGTCCTTTTCTTGTAAGTCTTACTAAGGCGCCAGTTTAGTTGATAAATTTTTAAGACGCAGTTCAGCGATATTTACGGGTTTTGACATATTTAAATAGAATAGTCTATTTTATTGTGAATATTACTTCCTTAGAAAGAGTCACGCCATAATATTCAACTTGATGTTTGAAAAACTTGCCTTTCCCCATTTTAGTACGAGGCCTGCACTGCAGAGACTGCTTAAAACATCTCGGAAACTCTCTGCGTTCTTCTTCGGTTTCCCCAGTAATTATATTATCGTCCAAAAGCGTACTACCATTGGCGTGTTCCAGATAACCTGTTCTATGGCTCTTTGCAAGATTGGAGGTGCAGAGGGTTAACAAAATGGTAATCTTTTGAATTTATACAGACCCATTTGTGTATTTATAGTCAAATATTTTTGTGACTCTTCATCCATTTTGATTTTACGGTATGCCGAATCTAGTTCGATCATCGAAAAAGTTTTTCTCCTGCTAACTTGGCAAGCAATTCTTCTGGTCTTTGAAAAAGTTCATCATTTCTGTGAATGCAATGATTCAGAGTAAAGAGAAATTAGCGCCGATTCTTATCGATCCATCCTCTTTTAATAGAGTCACAATCGGTGTTACCAATTGGCAAAACAACATTCGTTTAATAATATAAAAATTTTTCCATTTTTAAGGGCATCTGCCACTCATTTTGTGAAAAAAAAGAAATTGGTACAGGTTTGAGAAATATTGGAAAAGTATTATCTTTGAGTCATATGATAGCTTTGAATCGTTCAAGACGTCCCAGATCACCCTTAAAGAGTGGTGAAAAATCATTAATAATCTAAACAGATTCCAACTCAGATGACAATTCATTTATATTAGGAATCATAAGAGTTGGTTGTGATGTCAACCACTCTGCCGATGATGTAAGGTTCAGTAGATATTATAAAGAGATCTTCTTATCCGAAAACATATAAAGTATTGAAGCAGAATGTGTGTTTTCCAATTGACTTCAGATGTTACCCCTTATAACACTTAAAAATAGCCAACGTGGGATTAAAGGTGCCCCTAATATTTTTACACACGTTGGCGTTTACGATTGTGAAAAGAGATCCTGTGTCTAGCTCCATTTGGATGGAATGTTCTGAAAAAGAAACATTGAGATAAAATGGTGAAATGAAATATAATTGAAGGTTATTTTTGTCCATTTGAACAAATACTTGATCAGATCGTTCCTTTTTCCTGCACACTTAACCAAAACGGCCTTTGGTGTTACCGAATGTGCAGGTTTCGTCATTTTTATGGTAGTGTCTCCTGAAAGGTTCATTTATTCCACAAACGAAACAATGAACGATTTGTTACTGGAGTACGGCTCCTCTCGAGATCTTTCTAATCAATAAACCATGATTTTCTATTATTTTAGCGTGGTTTATCGCGGCGTCTAACGTTTCTGCTGTTAACAAGGCGTCTTTAAAAGATAAATTCTGCTTTGTCAAAAGAGTAAGTCGGATTTTCCTTGCCGGTCATGCATCGTCAAGATGAAAGCTTTGTCAATGTTTCATCATAAAACAGGTAGAATCTTCAGTTTTCACTTGCAGATTGTAAACGAATTGAAAATTCTTGTGGATTCTTCCACTGACTTAATAACTGAGTCAAAGTTGTAGCGCTCGGTTATCAATTATTTCTCTGGATCGAAATGATCTGCAAGCAGTTCGTCCAATTCAGAAAGTGACAGCTTCATAGGATCGCTGTGATCCAATAAATTCTTCTGTGTTGAGTAACACCTTGGTCCCATTGCTTAAATAAGAGCACACGTTTCCTTTCCAGCCGAAATTTCGTTCATCAAAATATAGCTCCTTAATCGCTTCGTATACTCTTTCCACGATCCACAGCCTTCCTCAAATTCTTCTGTTCGTCCGAAAACCATATTACAAAAGTTTTTTGTGTCAAAACGAATCTAAAACTGGGTGTCTCCTCCGCCTTCTCCAGAGAGTTCGCCTTTTACACAAAACAACAGCAAGAGTATTTGAGAAAAACTGCCATATTTGAGGCAAAGTAAAAGATTAAATAAAAATAATTGCTTTATTATGGATAAATTTTGAAATTAATAATCTAGAAAATACTACCATAAATGAACTAAACCTAACCATGAACCAGAAATATTTTATTAGTTTATGAAATGACACTCAGAATCTTCTAACATTTTACATCCACAAATTTTCTTAGTATTTTTTATACACCATGAAAACGTTTATTTATAAATTGCTGAACATGTATATGTGAACATTGGTTTACTTAACTAATAAGATTAATCCATTTAAATACGGCATGGAATTAAACTCAAAATCAAAGAAACGAAAATTTATGTTTTTCAAAAATTTTATGAAATTTTAACAAAAATACCTGGGAATCGTGAAAACTAGCTTCTGTAACTTTTTGAAAGATATTTTCACAGAGAGAAATAATTATTTTAATACGCTTTTTGAACGTTTTTAGACATTTTCTGCATTGTAGATTTAAATACTCTTGTATATTTAAAGGGACCTAAGGTGTATGAACAAAGAGCATCTCGTTTATTTAATTGAGTTATTAAAATTTAATTTGTATCAATTTGGGGTTTATACATGCCAAACAATTTTTATCGTTAAATGTTATCATTCTGGATTTTTATCAACATATGGGGATCATCTGAGGTAAAACGGCTTGAAATTTTATTAATGTTGTGAAATTTGGTAAATTTTTAGGAATTTATTTTTTGCCTTTCTCATACGTCAAACATTCGCAATCATTTTTCAAAAAAAATGAATAACTCTGAGTTTAAGTCTGTTCAGGGAAGAAGATTTCACCATTGGAAGAAAAATCAAAATCAAATAACAAATTCATAAAAAAGATCGATTTAAATATTTTAGAGAGGTTTAATTCTTTTCAACATATGAGTAGGGTGAATAAAATTCCCATGCGTCAAAGTATATTTTTTGTTTCAATTAAAAACCAAAAATAAAAACATCTTCTCCACGGATTAATGGAGGCGAGGGTATCTGTTGAAGCCGAAAATACGCAGATTAGAAAAATTAGTCTGACGCTTCAATAATAGAAAGGTGCATTTTCATATACTTTAATGACTGGTAGGGAATAGCTCAAAGGTTCATCTGAAGGGCTGCTAATGGCGGCTAGACTTATTTATGCAGTTCTAACATTATGAAAGTGCAGTCAACTGTTGCAAATACTGTTTAATTGACAACGATAATGATGAACAAAAATTTTGTTGGTTTCAAATAGGAGGCTATCAACGAATAACTAATTCACTTACGTTCCTGAGTGTGCATAAAGCTTGAAGAGAGCTATTAACATTTTTAGGAATCGTGTCAATTCGATCTCTTACGTGAGAAATTATTGTTTACAATCCAACCTTGATGGCTGAGTTTCTCGAATTTTCGAATGAATTTGGTGCATAAATAACATATTATTCCACTTGCTATTTTGAATAAGCCTGAATACTGAGACCAGGGAGTTATTTATGTGAAAGATTCGTAATGTTTTATATCAACCCTTATTCTTCACAGATGACAAACCATCTAAAACCTCTCAACGAAACATTGACAGTACAGGGACAGATTTTCGTAAGCCGTTAATTTGCTTAAAACATGCGAAATATTAATCAAGTTGGGACCATTAATCACTTAATCTAACGCACAGCGTTCAAATTTTAGATTACAGCTTTGAATATTGTTTAACTTTCGTGGTCTTTGTGTCGTCTTACATACCTTCCTCGTCCTCGATAGCACTAGACTTTATATTGAAATCGATGATTATACTGTAATTCACGAAACACAAACAGTCCTCGGTAAACTATCTGATTTAAAAAGTTGATTAAAGGTAAAAATAATTATCTAGACTCCACCTCAAAGCAGAGATATTATGTGTTTGGATGCGATGTTTCATCGACATTGAAAAATCGCAAAACATCTAAATGAGATTTACTTGATGCTTTTTAATGTTTGCAACTTAAAAATAAGAAGATAATGTAAATCAATCATCATGGCATCAAAGAGATATTTGACACCTATTATGTATCTCTTTTCTGCAGTTAGAGAAAATAGGGTTATTAGCGCTCGTTCCCAATAGATATAAGTTTAGAAAGTAGCTTAATTGTTCCCCCATTTAAATATAAAATGCTTACTTTTGATTTTATTCTTATGAGAATTTTGGGAATGATTGGATTCATGAATGTGTCATGATAAAAATGTTTCAAACAGAATTTTATAATGCAACGTAACTTCCAAAATTTTAAGATTCTTATACATGTTGGTGAAATTCAATGTAACCAACCAGGTAGTCTTTATATTCGCACACCCACACTTAAACTGCACCTTTCTAATTTTTGTAATAGCACAATCAAGAATGGGCGTTCTCCGACTATGTATAACCAAAATATAATAATTTCCTTGATTGCTTACAAACAAATCTGCAGAGTCCAAATTTCAAAATCAATTTTAATGTAAACAGATTTTATAAACTAACGATTTTTGATTTAGGTCCCAAAATCTTTAGCCTAAGAACATTCATGTTCATATTTGTAAGTATAACTTATTATCCCTTTGTGAATGTGCAGGTTTAACACACAAAAGTCAAGAATAATAGATTAATCTCACATCCTAGCCAGTTGAACCTTACTCATAGACACTATTATATTTGAAACTTCAGAAGCAGTCACTGAATTTATCACTTAACATAACATCATAACAGTCTGAAACTAATATCAAGCATGACATTTAATTGAGTAAATGGCAGACAATTTGAACCCTATATTTAGTATGCTGATATTATCCCTCGAATCAGTTGTAAATTGTTGTTGTTTGCGAATATTAACGATAATCAATGATTTGAAATGCCAAGTTTAATTCGACAAGAAAAGCAGAATATTTGAATTCTATATTTAATGAGAAATATTAAAATGTAAACCGATTTTTTAGATAAAATATAATTCGGAACGAATGTCTTTTATTTTAGTGAGTAAATTTATCTCCAATTCTCATTTTATTTGAATACAGAAACGTGATATTTTAACAAGATTTTACAGATTAATTTGTCAATCATATCTTATTTAATATGATATTTGAACATATTACTTTTAATAGCGCCTCAAAAGTAATCTTTCAACATAATCTAAAATGTACGATGAACAAAACATTTGTCTTGAAAAGGAATGGTTTAATAAAGTTTAAACGTAGATTTTATTCCAAAATATAAATTATAATAAATCTGATTGAAATTTCCCAGAAATAATAAATAAACGTATGACCGTAACAGATTGCCATTTTCGGCTTATCAACCTGTCAATTTTTCTTCAAATCTATTTTAAATATATGGTTCGACACATACACACGAATTTTTAAAAAAATTCATTTTTGTTCATACAAACCGTCTCACGAAACCGAAAATTAATATTAATTGTGTGCTTTTGTATGAAAAGAAGTAAAAATCGTACTATCATAAATTTTAGAGAAAATGTAAAAATATGTCATTTTCAAGTTTAATTAGCATGCATGAATTTTATCCATATTTGGTATTATTGAAACACTCTTCTTTTAATAGTATTGTCGTCATAAAAAATATTTTTTAAAATATTGTGTCAAACGCTTCAACTGTAACTCTATTATTCACAGGTTCAACGACATTGTATTTTTACATCTACTTTCCTACCTTCCGATGCTACATTGGATGATGACAATTATTTACTCTGTGACCATCTGCCTGTTGTATCAAAAGTCGAAAAGTGATAAAGATGCATTTTGGGAGATCTATGAGCCAAATGAAAAAATATAAAGTAAATAGTATTCAGTGTGCCACAACAACCTTTCGAACCATACTGGAATACTAGTAAACGTGGGGAAGAATTATCGTGCTTACCCACAATGTGACCGTTTTGGTATATTCAAGGTTGATGTTAAACAAAAACACATTTTTATCTCATAAATTTAGTGTTAACAATATCTTATTTTATTCTTATGTTTATTTCCAACAATGATTAAACTTTATTAAACAGACGAATATCTCAAAATGAGGACATAACAAAAAATTTTTCTTCAAAAAATTGATAAAATAGTTGATTCTTAAATCCTAAAAAACTATTTTAACTCAAAGTATATATTTAAACATTAAAAATACATTTATTTGAATGTAGTTTTAATTTCAAAATTAAATTTTGGCGCCAATTTTGATTCTACCCTTCTTGTTTAATTCAGAAAATATACTTTCAGAATCTGGTTTTTCTATCCGTCGCCACGTATGGCTTGAACCAAATCAGAGATGTCAAATTCAACTTAATAGTTAATTAAAATAAAAAGAATCATTATTGAAATTCAATACCATTAAAATCTAAAAAATAGAATTTAATCAAAAATAACGTAATCAATTCGTTTAATATTTCATTGGAAAAATTAAAACTGAGTTGTGGAAATGTAAAATTTTTCTGTTATCCCCATTAAAAAATAGAAAATGTAATTTTTTTATGAGAAACATAAAATTATTTCTTGAATATTATAAGGGAATGGATAAATTTTGGATTCATCATTTCATCTCACTTGGATGTAAGGAAGAAAAATAAAACAAGTGTGGGAAAATTTACATGAATTCGATGTGAAAATAGATATTAGAGAAATAAAATCATCAGTCTTATAAAAAAGGATAATAAGTGTTAAATTTAATTTTATATCGAGTTTGCGCAAGCGTGCACGCTCTTCTGATTAACCAGTATTCTATATATTCTGAAACTTATTTAACTTGCATATCTTTTTATTTAAATAAATCTACCAGAAACTGAAGTAATAAAAATTAGTCTGGACGCACATTTTTACGTGGTAAGAGCTGATCCATGAAAGTTCATAGTTTTAATCGTGAAGGATAAATCTTGAAATAAAATGATCGAAATTTCTATTTATCTTCTGTAATATGTATCTGTTTTAATTTAACTGATAGTTGAGCTGTGAAATGGAATATTTCTTCACCTATACGAAGGTAAAAATTATAATTTAATTAAACCAGACATGTATCGTAATTTATTTACATAGCATGCGTAAAAATCTTCATTCTAAATTTTTTATCAGTCTTACAGTGGGAAGTATATCCTGACTTTTGATATAAAAATTTTTCATCATCGGAAAAAACTAATTATTTTTAATCTGAAAAACCAAATTAACTGAATAAAAAATCTCTGACTTACTGTGTTACATGTATTTTAAATGTTTTTTCATTTTATTTGATTATGATATTTTTAAATATTTATTTTAGAGAAGAAAAACTTTTCAAAACAATAACCATGCGCCATTACGAAAATGCAGGATTATATACGAATTTTTTAATACTTGCGTATATTTCGCTCTCTAGGCTGTAATTTGTCAAGAGAATGTTACTTCTCCCAAACACGAGAACAACAAAATGTAAACCGGAATCAACGGTTTGTCTTCAAATTCTCATAAATTTACCTCAGATGCTCTAAAACCGTCCTATATAATTTCACACAGTCAAACTATAATGGAAAGCTTTTTTTAAAAACATTTGAACACAAGCAAGAAATATCTTTATCCCCTGAGTTTTTCAGAATCAATACCAACGGTGAAAAATCATATAAAACCCTTTCCTGTATATAGGAATTCAAAAGAAAGTCATAAAAATATAGAGAGACAGTTACATTCTCATCTTGTTTAAAATCGTTCATTGTTGTTTTTCTTCATGGACGGGCTGCCTGATCTTGATTACACAGCAAAATAACCTAAAACGCTCCTCGTTGAACAAAATTCAATAAAACCACAAATTACAGAAACAGTTTTGTGAACTAGGATAAAATCAAAAAAGATTGACAAACGAGTCGAAATGATTATAAATTTAGAATGAAACTTATTTTTTACAAAATTTATATTTTCAAGGCTTTGAGCGATTTCAATGCCCAGGTATGTAGATTAATTTAATCAAGATTCGTCTTAGCTTCTTTCAAAAGAAAACCCTTTTTGTAGACATAGTTACTTGATGCTTAGCGTGTTTCCACGAGTGAAAATAATACGAACTTTACTCTCTAAAACATTTTTTCATATATTTTCTATCTTTGATCAATGATGAACATGAAAAAAGACTTCAATATAATTTACAAAGAGATCTATTTTGGCTCATTTTTAAACCTATTGATTTTCAGAATTAAAAAAATAAATTGAGCAGAGATGTACTTCTTCAATTTTCGAAACCTTCCCAGAATTTTAGGAAACTGTGAAATTTCGCATATATTAATACAAAAACATTAAAAGCGAATTGATTTTATCAATATAATTAGGTTTACTAACTGGAGTACATTTCAACCTTGCGACAAACCATTTACAGTATTTTTAAATCGCATTATAGCTTTGTAAGATCCTTTTTTCAAATAACAGCCAGACATGTCACAGGGATGGGGTAATCATTGATCCTTTGGATCTTCAAAAATGCTAAGAATATAATTTTGTCATTTGAAAGATATCTAAAAATGTTATCAAAGATAACAGTTCGAATCAAGATATGGAAAATACAATAAAATGTGTGCGCTTGAGAGGAAATGGCAATAAAAGTTCCTTAATATGATTAAATATAAGTTTTGACATTCATTATTTGAGTATTTTATGAAATCAACATTTTGATTTATTTTAAATACTGTTTTCAAAACACATTTTTTTAATTTTTAAGATTAAAACAAATTTACTTTGTAAGATTCTAATTTTCACAAGAACCTTGAATTTTCCCCATTTTTAAAATTCTTGATGTAAAAAATATATATGAGCTATATTTAGATTATAATTTTTTTATGGTGCAAATTAACTTTAAAATGTTCAAAATATCATAAGTTTACAACATTAAGATTTGTGATTGTTCGCCATTAAAAAAATCTAATTCATAATCAATCATAATTAGAAAAAATACCGTTAAATGTGAACATGAATTCATCTTACATATCAACATAACAGCTCTACCTTAAACGGAATGAAAATATAATTTCAAATCAATTTTTTTTATGATTTGAAAATCCTTATTTAAACAGTTATTAAATTTATAAGGAACGCAATTTTTAGATCAACGACCCTTTCAACAATTTTACTCTTCATTTAAGGTATCGATTATTTTGTCAAACTTTTCTGTGATAGAGGTTTAAAACAACGTTTTTTGCAAGTTAAAACTTTTTCAGGTTGAATTTCAATCTTTTCGATTAGGCCTATGTGAAATTATAGTGTTCCTCTCAGTTTCCATAATCACTATCGTCATAATTTTTGATTTCGCACAACAAATGGTAAAGTGTTTTCAATATGAACCGATAATTTTTTCCTTCATATTTAATGCTAGATACCACCTGAGAATATGTTTCGATAACTGTAAAAGAGCCCTAACAAAATTTTTTGAATTAACTATGCTCTTTAAGATAGTATACCATAATTACTACCCTCTCAAGCACTCTTTTTGACGATTTAGTCGTGATAAGTTTTAGTGCAGTCAAATATTTTTATCAGGTGATTCTTCAGAATGTTGTTACAATCAGAAATTGAGCTTTTGATTTAAATGGCTTATTGGAATATTTTGATCATAACCCTTGCCAAGCTGCAGCCATGCCCTTCGGCAGACTCATATATCTCCTAAGTATTGCTGACAAGAAGCCATTAACGTCTACCTATGAACAAGAAAACTAATTGTGCTTGGAAATTGTGAAGTATTTATTATGATCTGTTTAATCAGACAATTATTAAGTCAGCGTGTTGCCCGTGGTGTGGCTGAACCTTTTAAGCATGCTCTTGCTTTGAGGCATGTATAGAGTAGTAGGAGTATGTATTATCCCAGACATTGCACTTACGATGGAAAAGTTTTGATTGAAATTTCTACACTGATCAGTGTGCATGAATCTTGGGCCTAAAGAGATAAAATTTTATTAACCAAAAAATTTAAAACAACCTTGGTTTAAATTTATGCACAGGGTACTCGTAGTCAATTTTGTGAAATTCTCTACAATAACCATAATATACGTGTTCGTCCTGTTATTAAACTGAGAGCACATATCCTTAGACACTGAAATTTTTAAGCATAATTATGAATAACTAGTTCTTATCTTTCTGTTCTTCTAACTTTGTTTCTATTTTTGACATGTTTCACACAATAAAAACGCAACTTTATGATATTCTTTGTCATCCTCTCCGTAGAATCCATTCTTCAGCTTTTCAAAATATTTTCACTCCTTTAATGTTCATCTTGCATAGATGCCTATGCCATAAAATAGTTTTTAAATATAATAAATGTACGCTCGAGAAATAATGCACGAATAAAAAAATTCGCTATTCATCGTTAAGTTTATTTTAAATGCTCCGTAAAATAACAGCATATCTTTACTCAACAATAGACCCATTTATAAATTAGGGTTGATTTTTAGCTTAATAGGTAGTAAAAATTTGTTTTTGCAAATTCAAAATATTAAAAATGGGAAACTTTTTCAATGATCAATATACTTCAAACGTTTTGAAAATTTAATGAGTTTCTGAAATCTCTCAAAGAAATTCATTTCGTAGAAGGAAATCGGTTTTGAAAATTATACTAAACTTCAATATTAAAAAGGAATCCTTAATTCACCGAGTAAAAGAGCTCTTTACTTTTCTGTCTCCTTTAATACGCTCCATAAATCTACATTAATTAAAGTCTGTCATGCTAAAGAATTTATATCAAGTAAAATAGTAATTGTGCTTACCTACAAAAATCAGGGCTGTAGTTCTTTCTAAGAAGTTCTATTGATTTTTTATTCTCTAAATATGTAATAGTCTCAACATTTTTGATAAAACAGCTTCAAGGGCTGATTCACTCTATTTGTAATCAACGATTCATATAAGACGATTCTCAACTGAAGCTAACACAGAAGATGAGGAATTTTATTGAATCTTGAATTAATCGATTTCTTCCATACAAAGCAAATTCCTAAGTCATCGTATACTTAAAAAAATGCTGCTAAGGTAAAGTTACTAATGTGAGCCGAGAACGTAGTAAGAGTCCACATCTTGATGAATAATTTAAATACTACTTATGGTTCCTAAAGGTGGTAGAGCCCTGAACAGAGGAACATACGAAGCAGAGTTCTTCGGAAGGGCATACCATATATAGACGTAAACGTTATTCAAGGAAGCCTTGATAAGTTGATCACATCACTGCTTTACGCAAAAAAACAATCTTACCAATTTCAAAAATTTTGAAAGCGTTTCAACAGTTTATGATGACGTTGCCAACTAACTCAATAATAGTACCATAAACAAACAAAAATTTGAAGATCAACTCAATAAAAGATGTGTTTAAGATTAATAATTGCACCTGTCTGGAGTTTTCTGCTATGACTGGTTTCATAGATATAGCATAATCACGACATTAAATTTCTGTTTTAAAATGATTAATTTTTATTATGATTTTGCTATCAGCCTGAACTCGCTCAACTTTAAATTTTATCATAATTATTTACACATGCTTCGATAGTTTTAGAATAAAACATCATCCATTTTAACAAACTATAAATCGCAAATATTTTAACTCTCAACTAGATCCACAAGGATCTGAAAAATAGCTGTGTCAATACCAACCCAAAAGATTCTTGTACTTAATAAAGGATACCATTTGAGATATAAATTCAGTTTTTAAGACAGATAACTGTCTGATACGTACAAGTTAATATCACGAGGGCAAGTCAAAAGAAGAAAAAAATATATGACCTTTCTAAGCGATCAAGCATATCGCCATCAGAATGAAAAAGATAGGCATTCCTAATTTTAAATTTATTTAAAACTCATAATTCTACAAAATACATAGCCGTTAACTTTTTCTTAAACAAGACAGCATTTGAGACTCAATGGCTATAAAAGTTTTGGATGATATTTGTTCAGAGAAATTCATAAACATTTTTGTTGATTACAAATTTATATTGATATGTAATCTTAGCGAAGGTTGAGCAATAGTTAGATAGTAAATTATTTCAATCTGGTTTAAAAAAATTCTAAATCAAGTATTCTAGAATTTAAAAGAAAGGTGGAAAATTTCAAAATCCTGTGATTCACTATACTCTTCAGTTATACCAAAATATTCTTTTTTGATTCGTTGTGATATATTTTTCCCCACGACATCGTGTGTTTGCCTACGTCGAGATATTGAAGCAAATTAAATAATTTAATTGATTGTTTTTTCTATTAATAAATTTAAATAATTTAAAATTTTCATTTTAGAGTTGATCAAAATTTATATGTTCTCAAAAAACATCCCTATAAAACAAGTGTTAAAAATATTTTCAACCATTAGGAATTTAAGCGATACTATGACATCAGCGGTGACACCAAAACAAAAGGTTTCTTAAAAATTCTTAGTTTCTGTTATCAACGTAAGGAAAAACACTTATCCCTAGCTTAACTTTCTCCAGCCGAATGCCAAATATCAAATGATTTTACAAAAATAGTATAATTAATATAAAAATACCCTGAATTTATACTGAAAGCCTAGATTCAACCTTCACCAGGAATTAAACAGTGAGAAAAATGAAAGAAAAAGAGTAATGTGAATGGCGGCTACATCGCTATTTAACAGATTTCGTTGCGTTAAAAATGGAAAATTCATATAAGTTGTCAGTTTTTTTTGAAAATATATGAGCACTTAAAATCAAACATGATTTCTAAATTGACAATCCTGCTTATATTATCTCTTATATTCGATTCAAAACACTTGTTGAAAAAAATAATGACTCTTTAATTCTTAAACTTAATAACTTCAACCATTTCCAGCGCAATCCCAATCACCGACGTTTTGAAGCACAGCGCATGAAATCATCAAACTTCTTCATCTCGAATGCGCAAAAATATAGATTAACTGGCATCAGATGAACTCAAACTCTCTAACGATTTTATTAGGCGTCAAGCTTTTTTTATGATATGAATTATTAGGTTACTATAATGGTCTATCATTTAACCAGAAGTTTAAATTAAATCCCTAAAAAGCATTTAAAGTGTTTGAAAATTATTCAACACGAATGTAGAAATTGATTAACAAATATATCAGTTCGATTGTTCTGTGAATCTCTGCAAATGCCTTTTACATTTTAGAAAACGTAGGAAAAGTCTGATTATCAAATCAGAAAGTTTTGCATTCAAGAAAAAGATTTTAAAAATAGCTAAGCCACATAAAAATCAAAAAATTATCGACACTAACTGTATTCATCACTCTCATATAAAATGTATATAAAAGAAAAATAATCAAGTTCAGAAACCACGATATAACACTCAACGTGTCTGATCAATAAAATTAACCATGTAAAACTATGATACGCATGTCTTTTTATCCTAATAGCCCTGTCCAACACTATTTCAAACTTTTATAGGAGATATTGGACTTTTTAATTAAATAAAAAGACTCTTAAGGAAAATCTCGTTTAGCCACATGTCGTTATCGTAGTATTGAGATAAACATTAACTCGTTGTTTAAACTTATTTTGAACTATGTTATTGGATTTTACCATATAGTTTACATGTATGTAGTAATTTCGTATCTTAATATTGATATTTAAACGTAGATCAATACTATTCGGGCTTCATGACATTATTTAAACTCTAATTTATAAGGAATGTTTCATATATTGTTCCAGTTTTTACACAATCGATATTTTTGTCCTCTAAATATTGCTTACCGCGAATTTTTCTCGAACATTAAACAACCTTATTTCTAACTCTTGATTACATTATTTCATTGTATATTATTCGCGAATTCTATAAATAAGTATTCTTTGAAATTCAAATATCATTCAGTATATTTATAAAACTTAGAAAGAACTTTTCATATATATTTTAATAATATGAGTGATCTCGAATACTTTAAACCCAGCAGGTCGGAGATTATAAAAACTCATACCTTGAGACAAACATGCATCAAAAGTGATTTTACAAACAAATAATACAAAATATTTGAGGTTGCTGTTTATAATTTTTCTTTCTATAAATCAAAGATTACTTTTTCCATTCAGGGTGTTGTAAAAATTTAGAAGATTGATTTTTATAATACAACCGTTTTACGCTTTAACATTTTCTAAAATTATAAAACATTCTTTTTTGTTTATTTCACTTTTAAGAGATTTTTAAATTTTGTTAAACCAATAAAAATGTTTGAAAATTAAATTTATTTGGACTTATTGCCATACTGGTGATAAGACACTTTATAACCTTGACGTTTAACCACTCCACACAATCACGCACTTTTTATCATGATTAAAAATGTAAAATAAACATATCACGCGACTTGACTAAGTGAGAAATATCATCTTATATTTGTACCAATGATTTGCAATATTCATTAACAACTGTATTTAAAAAAATAAAAGCTCAAATTTATGTGAGCCAAATTACCTTGTTTAAATTATCCGCACAAGCGGATAATTAATAATAATATCAACATACAGACTATAATTATTTAGCCACGACTGATAGTTAAAAAGCTGAGAGAAAAACGTCAAAAGATAAGCCATATTCGCTTTCAAGTAAAAACGTTTTCTGAAACATCAGGAAAACACCGATGTGAAATATTCAATGGTGTGCAAATCTTTTAATAACAATGAATGCCAGGCACACACAAACGTAAAAAAGATTAAATCTTAAACGACTGTGATCCTTAGAATCATCATGAAATTAAAGAAAAGAAAACATTGACCCAGAAGCTATTTCTCATATAAAGGACGAAATAGCTTAACCTTCGGCTTAAACAGTTAATACCCTAAGCTCTGTAAGAATACAGCTTGAGTTAAGTTAACCATGGATATACCTTTGAAAATACCTCTACAGAGGAAATTGCTCCATTTGTGTCAAAAACTTAAGTCTGCTCATCGGCATCACTTTCACTGTCTCCCATAGACATTAAATTAAACATTCCAGAAGAATTTAAGAAAACGACTGAGGATCGTTCATTAATAGGCTGGTTAGGATGAGCAAAAATGAGCTTTTGGATGGATTGACCAAAGCTAAACTTAAGACACCAAACAGAAATATTTCAATTGGTATTATCGATATTTTTTCAATTGAAGAATATATATTTGGAAACTTTTGCCAGGTATGAATCTTGTTTCCATTCAACGCCAAGTAAAAAGAAGTACAGAGAAGTTTAAGATCGTTTTATGGATTCAATGAAAAAAGTTTCTCTTTGGCAGAACCTAATTAAATATATCTTGATTGAAGAATGCAGTTTTGAGTGCATTTAGAACAGTGTCGCAACGCGACGGCAATGGAATGTTATTTTTAAATACCGAATAAGTTTTGTTCTTAAAGTAAAGTAAGTCAGACTTAAATGGACTATGAGAATCATGAAATATTACGAAAGGCAGTTTCTTTGCTTACCAATTCATGATATGGTTCCTTCATCAGATATTCTAAGTAGATTTCGTACATGAGCTGACAACATACCTGAACATGAGAAGATTTCAGAAATTTTATCTAATTTTGAAAATAACTATATATTCGAAGCAAATGGCAGGCAGAATGCAGAGAGAATTATTGTCACACAATCTTTCATTTCGAAAGTTGGAGTCATTTTCATGGGGCAAGATTAACTAACTCTTTCGAAGGCGGGAATAATGCCCTACAGTCACTTTTTCAATTTTCACCATCTTACACTGTAGATATGAAGGGACTCCAAAAAGATATTCAGTAGTAACGAGCAGCATTTTTACAGGGTAACGCTGATATGCAATCATTCGTGCCTAAGCGATAAAATTTACTTGAAACTTTGTGTTTGCAGAATTCAGTCGCACAATACTCCTCTTGTGAAAATTATATTTATTGTGGTAATATTACGAATTTTAAACATATTTGATAATGCTTTATTAACACTAGTCTTTACTTATATGTTAATATTATCTCAATAACGTTTTGATTGTTTTCACATTTTTATAATTTCCGAAAATTTTTTCGTTTAGCCTCGATACTATTAAGCGTCTTAGGGATTTTATGTTTTGTGATTCAATGTATCTACTGGACATTCCTGGCATCTGCATAATTAAAATTTTTAATCTTGGAAAATCGTAATTTTTAAAACATAAAATCTAAAAACCTATGCAACATTAATTTGATAGACATCAAGTTGAAGTGAGTGAAAACATATCAAAGTAGATTTCATGATTTTATTTCAGTTGTAAAAGTAATTTTTTGGATTTCTGTGATAACACTAAATCGTTAATCAGTTTAGCTTTAATTGTAAAATTTAAAATTATGAAAAGTTTAAACTTTTCTTAAATAACTAAAATATACAATTTAAAAATGACACAAAATGAAAAAATTTTCAAAATATTTAACTTACTAAATTTAAATAAATAAATACTCATTCACATTAAATATATGATCTAAACTCTAAAATCAAAAAAAATTTAAATAACTTGAAATTTCAAGACTTAAAAAATTTATATTTATTCGATAATCAATGGTTTGATAAACTAAAATATGTTAATGAATAAAATAACAAAAAATATTTGACAAATAAGAATCAAGATCTACTAAATTAAAAAGGATAGATTATTCGATAATTTATCATAAAATGAATGGATTAAACATACCTTTATTCACAATAGGTATGCTTTAAAACGAACATTCTAAAAATTGAAGAACGAATAAATCCAATTTAGAATTTATAAACATCATTTCCATATGCTTTGAAATTCAACTCAGCAGATTGAAATAATATAAGGAAAATATAATTCGTTTTAAAATGTTTAAAAATAATTTTGTATTTTTTATTTATTGATTAAAATAAAAATTGCGATTAAACCTAATGATTGATAAAAGGCATATAAATTAATGAAATGTCATTAAATATATTATTCAATAAAGTCGATGCTCAAAAACATAACAAACCTAAAAGATAATAAATGTAATAATTGACTGAAGATGGATTAATAATGTTTTAAAATGACAAAAATTTTCATTATTTCTTCTCTTGATTAAGAGATAGTTAGAATGGAATAAAACTAGCATAATGAGAAAATAGTCCGAAATCTCAAAACCTTTGATGTCTTAATTTCAAAAAACAGAGATTTTTCAAATTTTATATTTAGAATAAACTAAAAGTTTTATTTTAAAAAATAATATCTTGATTTTAAGTGAAAAACAATAAATAAAATTATTATATTTTAGTTCTCAATATAGCATATTTTAATTATATAATATGAAATTTTAATTTATTTTCTTTTGATAAACAAAATATAAATGTTTTGTCCTCAAACGTATGAAAATTAAAAAACTTATCATGTAAATTATAAAAGAATCGTATAATTATATTTAACTTTATGATATCCTGAAGGTAATTGGACTTATAAGAATCATTCAATTTATTTACCTTTGTTGAAGTACATTATGAATTAAAAATATAAATTAATTTTTAACCATTTACGATTTTTTTCCAAAAATCTACTTGATGAATTCAACATTGAAATTTGGCAAATTTCACAAAATCCAACATTCTATTAAATATAAAATTTGATTTTCTCCATTGATGTATCTTATTTATTCTGTTAAAAATTTGATTAAAAATGAAATTTTTATTTTTTCAAATAAAACTGGATAACATTTTAAAATTTTGTCTGATAAAACCATTAAAATACCTTTATATAACCTGGCAACAAAAATTTTTTAAAATATTCTTCATGAGATGTAAATATTTATAAATACAACTTCCAAAAAATTAATGATTTTTAATTTAAATTAACTATTTTTCAAAATAATGTTTTCGAGTCAAAATTGATCACTTGCATATAAATTAGAATTTTTATCCTTAAAAAACATTAATATGTTTTAAGGAAAATTTTTGTCATTTTCATCGAGCAAAAATTATTATGATATTGATTATAATTATGAAAATGAGTTGAAAAATAAATTTAACTCTGATATCACTTATTTTTAAAATATTTCAAATATAAAGATAAATCCTATAAATGCACAAATGGTTTTGTACAAGTTTTTATATTGTTTTTTTGGAGTATCAACGGTTTAATTTTAGTTTTTTTATTTATTTTAAGATAACAGTTATCATTTTAAAGATATCGTTAAACCAAACTTTATCAACGATTAAAGCGGGTTTTAATTATATTTTTTCACAAAAATTTATTGATTAAATCACTTGATTGAAAAACATTTGATGTGAATCTAAAAGAAGTAAATCCTCTCATAAAATTTTATCAATTCGTAGTTATCTTGTAAATTTTTAAAATAAATTGTCAAAACTCAACCGATTATTGTATCTCACAAATAAATATACGGAGGAACATTTTTGGATCGATAATGAAAAAATGAGTAGATCTGTTTGATTTAATAATTTTAATTGGTTATAAACTTCAATGCGAAGATAAAGTTGAATTCATGGATTTTCCTATTATATAAAGTGATTCTTAAATATGTTAGACGAAAAAAGCACGGAGTAAAATAGTTTAAACATATCTCTTCATGCCGAAACTCGAGAATATTTTTCATGAGGTAGTAAATTTGATGAATAAATTGGAATATATTTTTCTTTTTTCTTTAAGGTATTATGAATTTAGGTATTTATATTGACACAAAAATTTGACTAAATAGCAGGAAAAATTCCTAAAAATAGAAGTTAATGATAATCTCGATTTTCAAAAGTTAAAATTATTAAAATTAAATAAATTCTTATTCTGAAATTTATTTGTATACAATTTATCTTTTTGCAAGTTAATTAAAACGTAAACAATCATTTAAATAAATTGAAAAAATTATCTTATGATTTTAATACCTCAAAAAATGTGAATTCGAATACGTACAGAAAAATTAGAGTTTTAAACATCCCAATGAGTATGATAAATCGATAAAAAATTATATTAAAGAATAAATTAATTCTTCAAAATAAATTAACACACATAACTTATGAAATATTTTAAAAATATAGGAGAAATACAGACATTAATTTTTCGACCTGCTCCCAAATATACACAAGAATCATCTGAATTAAAATGAAATTTTCTACTTGGGAAGTTTGGAAGAACTAAAAATTATGCTCAGACAAGACTTTAAAACAATCTATAAAGTTATCATACCTTGTAATTTCAAAGATAAAATTCATTATTTATTTCTCAAAATGGTGTATATATTTTTGAATGTTTTAAATACACGAGATTTGACCTTATTATTTGATTAATAGATTTTAAATATTGTTCACAATGTTTAACAAAATTCCTATATTTTTCAATGAAAAGATTATTATGATTACTCAACGTTGAATACATACCTTTAAGTACTGTGAAAAGAGCTTTTAAAAGTTTATTTACACTTTGAAATTTGCTGTGAATGTTTATTGACTTAAATTTGACATGAGCTATCATAAACACTTCTGAAAACTAGGAAAAGGATGATTTTTATGTATTATCTGCTTATTTAATAGATTTTCAATTGCTTTTTCAAATATTATTTAATCACCAATTATCTGAAAAGGTAATTCTATATCAGTTTTTTATGTGTCTATTTAATCCTCCTGATTTAGAAATCAGATACAAACTCAACTCAATCAAGACATTCTCTAAAAATTTGGTTGAATGAAAATGAGATGTGAGATTAAAGAAAGATAAAACATTTTCTGAAATAAATTTCTTTTATTCTTGCAACTCTTGGATGATTATTCCATCTCATATTTAAAACTATTGTAATTAATGTCAACATAAACTCAATGAGTATTATCGAAATTTAGATAATCAGGCAATCTTTTATGCAGTTTTTTAAATTATTTGTTCATTAAATGTCGATAAAAATTGATTTTCATGTTCTGGTTTTATTTCTTAAGATTCTTTTGTAAATTTCGCATACCGTCTTCGATATTCTTCAAGGTTAGCCTATAATACTTAAGATTAATTTTAATTTTATTCATCAGAGAGAATTTTAATTAATATTTATTCTTAAAAATGTTAAGGGACTCTCTTTTGAGTATAAGGTGTATGCGAAGGCCTATAAATAACAAATAGACGAAAAACTTAATTTGATTTTCATTTTATAATATATATCTTAAATTTGAATTCCAGGATATCAAAGATAAACTGTCATTGCTGCTAGAGTAATTCTTATTATTTATAAAAAATTACCATTATCGATTGAGGCTGCTTCTTTAAGATGTAAATATTCTGCATGTGTTTTTTTTGTGCAGTCAATGATGATAGAGTTTTTATCGTCTGAAACATATTAAGATGATTTATTATTTAAATAAAAGTATTCATGGGATGATTTATTTATTTCTTATTATAGTTGAGGCGAAATGACGATTATTTTTTTATTTTACAGATGAATAGAAAATATGTTTTCTTTATCATAAAAAATATCGTATCCAATCACAGATATTCATTGTGACGAGTGATAATTGTTTTGAAAGCTATGATACCCTAAACATATATTTTGTAAGACAGAAATTTTTAAAAATTTCACATTTAACATTCTTTTATTAATTATAACGGTAACTCAAAATGAGAAATTAAGTAAAGTAGTCTTAAAATTAAATTGATCTAGATAATAAATAAATTTAAAATTCTTTTTTTATTTTAGTAAAGGCACATAAATAACTAATAATGATAAATATCGCAATTAATGGCGTTGTCATTTTATAATTTTAGGGGCACCATTCTCTCATAAATTATTTTGTAACGTATGCTATTATTAAATATGAAATTCAAGAATATTTTTATGTATTATGAAATTTATACAAAAGATGTCTGTTATTTAGTCTTCTTTATGGTATAAAATTAATATTTCTGACATTGAGAACATCATAAATTCATTTAAAGTTAAGAAATATTTTTAATTCATTAGATTAAAGTAGGATTTGGTGTACGTCGAAACCCAAAATTATTCAATTTCATTCTAGAATTTTCTATGTTTGTAGAAATATTTTGAGTTACCATGAGTCATAATTTTAACGATATTTTTATAATCTAAATATAATATTTGGTATTTCCACTCCAATGAAAGCCTAATATTTAATCAATTACGTAATCTTTACAATCAATAAAAAATTAAAAATAATTTTTAACGCAAAAACCAAACAGAAATTCTCAACGATTGAAGCATTATTGAAATAGCTAAAAAAGCAGCAGATGAAATTAGTAAAGACATTGACGCCAAAGGTATATCGAACGCAATTAAAAACCCGACCGTTGAAATTATAGCTGAAAATAACGAATTCCGAAAATAAAGATAACCTATCTCTGACGATTATCGACAAAAAATAGTTTTGTAAACACACGAGGGGTTTTCTGATTGAGTCATATCTTCAATGTTTAACAAAAAAATTTTTAAGCAGTAAAACACCCTTATAAAGAAGTACCTAAAAACTGGGTAAATACTATCAATTAAGACTGAATGTGATAGGCGATTAAAATTGAATTTGGGAAAAAACTTAAATTCGCCTAAGTTAATGAAAGTTATAGCAACACTACAAGATCTCGCATTCTACGTATTAACAACATTCTTCATTTAGGTTTAAAACTGTAAAGTAATAGATGCCATCATGAGTTTGCACTAAACATTAAAAATTTCAAAGTTGTTCCAGCTCTGAAAATTGAGAAAGAGTTCTCGATCTGAGAACATGAAATTCTAATTTATACTGAACGTTTTAAACTGAGCCATGAGAGAAATTTTTCTTATATTGATGAAGTAAGATTATCAGTGGCCATGAGAAAATGCTAATTCAAGGTAATTCTGGATCGTCTATTCACATTTTTGGTTTAATAGCAAAAAGAAGAAATATTTTATGTTATTGCTTCGATAAATAATCAGGGAAAACTGTTCCACATAATTCAAGAACTCGGAAGTAATTGATAAAGATTTCAAGGAATCTATCATTGAAATTATGTTATCTTGCATTTTCAAGGAAATGACATATCCTATTTTGATCATCGATTTCGCCTAAAAATCATTTTTATCGTGAGCTAGCTTAAGATATCGCTAGGCACTGAATCAAATATATTTTGACAAACTGCCAATTTCTTAAATTTAATCGAAAATGTATTTTCGGTTTTGATGAACCTGGTAATTCGTGGCCAGGCTATGAATTAAGTTGGGTGGAAGGCTTTAATTTTCTAAAAATTTTAAATAAATTGCGCTAGATCAATGTGAATGTTTAAAATAGAATAAATATAATTCAGTCAACACCGATAATCACATGAAATAATTTTGGAATAAAATTTGATTCATTTTTATTTTTTTCTATGTTTTAACTTAAGTTCGTATTTGAAAAAATGTTTAAAAAGACGAAATTTTACACGTTTTGATTTTTATTTAATTTAGATGGCATGACAATTTTCATCAAATAGATAAAATTAAAATCTCAAATTTTTGAATTTTCCTCATTTAAAATATTTTCTGAGATTTATTTAGGTTAAATCTTTTTCACAATTTTTTCAATAAATCTTTTATCATAGAACGATTATCTTCTGATAAAAAAGATAAACTTTTTTACCTAAAAATCAATGATTCATATTAATTTTGTTAATTTTATTACATAGATATAAAAATTAAGTCTCTGAAACATCCAAGAAACGAGACAAAGTGTATCCGTTATTTTACAAAATACACGATAAAGCAGAATTAAGAAATTTAAAAATAATATATTTATACACATAATAATAAATTGTAAAATACTTATATAATTTATAAAAGTATTTTTAAGATTTTTCATTTTAATTCTTATACCATTTAAATTATTAAAAATATTTTCGTAATATTTTATCTATAATATTTATTTCATTGCTTATTTTTATTTTCCCATTTCCTATTTATTATAACATGAAATAATAAAGATCCTATTTGTATTATTTGAGATATAAATGTAAATTTATACAAAAATTATTCTCTTTTATTTCATTTGAAAAATATGATAAATTTTATTAATTCAGAGTAAATAAATGTAAAGTATTTTTGGCTGTTGTTACGTTCTGGCATTCTAATTTTTAACCAAAAATTATTTACATTAAAATTTTATCTGTTAATCAGGTATTTTTACTATTTTGAACTAAATCAGAGACATAATTTAAAAAATGTAAAATTCACAATAAGAGAATTATCATATAAAAAATTTACATGAAATTACATCTGCCATATGCGCTTTCGTTTTAATTTAATTTTATACATGAAAAATGTATTTGTCAAATTAATATTTTCAAGATATTTTTTGATATAAAGATCATTTTCATAAAAAAACATCAATAATTTGAGAATCTGAAAAAGAACAAATATGTTTTATGTCAAATATATTTGACGTTTGAATCTTTAAAAAATATTTTCTTTTGGATGTATTTGTATAGGCAATCGAGATAGTATATATTTTTTCAAACATACCCACAACACTAAAAACAAAATTTAATAGTCTATACTTATTTTTTGTTTATTCAAATAGAATTTTTTTATTGGTCTTTCTATTAAAAAAATCAAGTTTTGTTAAATCAGATGTTTACACTGTGAATAATGAAAGTAAAATTAATAAAATGATATTATCATTTGAAAAATAAATATAACTTATGAATATTGACATTTTGATTTAAATATTCGAAATATAAGTTATGAAAGAAAAAATTATTTTTGAAACATTTGTGATAAATTATCATTTAATATTTGAAGCGTGTTTTAAGACGTTAAAAAGTATTCTACGATAGAATTTTCTTGGGTCAATTAGTAAATAAATTTAAAACTAACTCTATGCTTTTTATGAGTTTTCTAAATCATATTTTTAACAATTATAAAAACATAAAAAGGTTGAATATTATTTCATGCGTCAAATTCGTCAATTAAAGTAATATTTAAGTCGTATTATTCAGTATTCCTTTATTATTCATGGGAAAGAAATATTTTAAATTTAAAAAGACAAAAATCTCATCTTTCAAATGCTGGTTGATGCATTGAAAACTACAAATACATTAACTAATCTAGAATGATATTTTATTTTTAATATTAATTAAAATTATTTCAATTTTTGGTCTCTCAATATTTCAAGATAATAAATCATTGAATTATTATTTTCCTTTAAACAGCAAATTAAAAATATGATCGTGCGTGATTACGAACCTAAATATTAATTTAAGAATCTTATAAATATATATTTAACCCTTTCAGAAATATTAACGAGATCTATAGTAATTTTTCCGACAAAAGGCGAGCATCAAATTCAAACTGAGGTTAAACATATACCTTCGAATTCTCAATTTAATCAGTTTGCAACGAAGCCTACGAAGCATTCATCGAGATTTTCACAGAGCTTAACTACACTGGGATGTTTAAATTTTAATAATTTAAAAAAGACGAAAAAACTCTCTTTCATCTTCACGGAAATTAAAATCGAAGCATCCAAATAATGAATCTGCTTGGTCATCGTTAAACGAAAGCAAATAGAAAGTATGAGGAACACCAGAAGTTGCTTATGCCATTATTATTTTGTTTATAAACCATGTTTATACGATTTTTATTGGAAAAAAGTTTCCGAACCACGAGAAATCATATATCTGAAACAGAAACGGAGTTATTAAATAAAATTCAAAACAATCAAAAGAAATTAATCACTAAGTCAATTGAATTGCTCAAAGATCTCAGGTAAATTATTGCAAAGTCGAGGTATTTGCAGTAAGGCAGAAAACGAAATTTTAATAAAGATCGATGAAAATGGAAAAAAAAGGTCAAAATCTATGATCGCATTAAGATCCGATTTAAAATTCGTTTAACGTTCATTCATCAACTTATAATTATGGTCGTATGAGTTATTAGAGGTTACATATGTCCAAAATTTGAAAGAGGTTAAAACATTCTACCCAAAAAACCTTTTTCTTCATTTCAAATGTTTCCCTCATATGAACACAAATTAAAATTTTTGGGAAATGTTTTATTTGAATTAAGTCTTTTAGCTCACTAAATAATCTCATTGATTTATTCTAAATTACAATAAAATAAAGTAACACAACACCTACAACTCCATCATTACATTCGAAAATTTTACCTGTGGTATGCAATTTTTACAACACAAAATATTACTTACATAAATTATGTACACATTTATGTACATGTAGATATCTGAACGACGTTCAAGAAATTAGTATAAATTAGATGCAAAAAACGTTTACTTTTTTAAATTCATGTAAAATAGATTTGCAGAACCATCGTTTCAGATAAAATTATATGTAACTGGTGTGGAGTACTCATTGATCTCTTGTGTATTAAAGAATATCAAAGTATTAATATGACTATCCTATTTGTAATTGTAATAATTTAATCAGAGGTAAATAAGAAAAAATTTTTTTTTTCATACAAACAAATCACTTTGAATCAGAAGCAGCATGACTGTTACATTTTTTAAGATTAAAATTTAACTTATCACGTATATAATTAAA
Source organism: Neodontobutis hainanensis (assembly GCA_024349245.1). NCBI lineage: Eukaryota > Metazoa > Chordata > Actinopteri > Gobiiformes > Odontobutidae > Neodontobutis > Neodontobutis hainanensis. The sequence goes on from JALDNG010000632.1 coordinate 51,252, forward strand.
ATATCATTTCCAATTTTTTATTCTTAGATATTAATACAATGAGTACATTTCATAAAATTGGATATAAAATGGTTTTTTTCATAAATCCATGGGTAACTCATCGATGATAAAAATATCTAACCTCTACTATCACAAAAGATTTTTCAAGTTATTTATTCAAATATTATGACAATTTATCATTAAAATTTGGAATGGAAATATCTATTGTCGTTGATATATCATCAAATTTGAGGTAAGAGATTAGCGTTCTCTTATGACGTTAAAATAATAATAAGTCAACTTCCGTTACGATTATTTATGATGCTACATATCTTCCGTTTCTGGAAGTTACGACAGAGTATCTTTAATTATAATGAAAACGAGAGTTTTACAGCTTATTGGAATAGGTCTTAATAGTTTTCACGCTTTAAATAAGGGTTTTGGCGTATTTAAATTCAGTTAAAATATCATTTTTCTTATCAAGATTGTACACTAAACTCGATAATAAACCTTTTTCTTGTAGTAAGGATCTTGAATTGTCCATCGAATAAAGGTTTCATGTTTCTAAACCAAAGTGTGTTTTTCACATGAAAATGATCACTCAAGCAGTAAGATTTTACATTTTATAATTTCTGTTATTCTGCTTTCATTTAGTTTTCTGATGTATTTGATTGAGTTTATATCAATAGTTTCTTACATAATTTGTATCTTCTGATTTTAGAGCAGTTGAGATTTTGTAGAAATATCTTCAATTGAAATCTGAAGTTTATGCGCCAGAGTATCTCGTATGAAAAATAGGACCGCTCATCTCTTTACATCAATCAAAAACATGGTAGCGCATTCAATATAGTCATCTCAAATATAAAAATTATCGATACAGCATCTTTATGCTATCCTTGATTTTCATGAGGAAACGTTCCACTAGATCATTATCATGAGAATGATATGCAGTTGTCCGAGATTTTTGAGTTTCTAAGAATATGAATAAGTTTTTTAAATATTGCGGATTCAAACTAGGTTCAAGGTCTGAATGAAATTGCTCTGTAAATCTATATCTAAAAACAAAAATTTTAAAACGAATGTTTTAAATGTTGATTCAGCTGACTGATTCATTAATGATTTCATTTTACCTAGAAAGAAAGATAGCTCATATTAACGATAATATTTAAATTATCATCTGGGTTTACAACTAATAGTCCGATAAAATCTACTTAACATAGCGATTAACGTTTATTCAAAGACTTTGACACCAGTTTTAGTCTATATTTGAAATTTTTTGATTTATATTTCGAGTATTTGATATAATTACAAGAGATTTTCAACATAAACCTTGATTGAAGGAAAAAAAGAATTGAGTTTAATTAATCGTAGTATTTATTCCCATATAGGTTTTATAGTTCATAGTTGAACAGAGAGATAATTTGGTTAACCATTAAAAGAGGTTAATACTGGTTATTATTCTTTTTACATTCTAATTTATTCCTAGCTTGAAATAGAGTTAATTGCAAATGAACTATCTTTGGTATGAGTGACCGTTTGTGATTTACAATGTCCAAGATTAGTTATATTCTGTTTCGTTCTTTTAATTTTAACTCGATATTTTCAAAATGGGAAAATTCCATTGTATTTTTATTAAAATTGATAGCCCGTCATCAGTCACATTTTTAATTACTTTGATATATTTAATCTCATAATCATACTCTAAATACACCTGAGTATATTATGGACTTATTCAATTCAGTCTCTATTCTGCTTGGTATGAAAAATTAGGAGCGATTCGTCATTAATATAAAATAATACTAAAGTAGATATTGACTGCATTTTCAACGTGCCAACAGGATTTCAAAAAGTTATTTGTTTACATTAGCATAGCTCTTCTGAGTCGAATTAAATATTAGGCTTGAAAAAGAAACGAGAGCATGCTCGATCTCTACATATTGTGAAAAATGCTTCATAATTTCTACCTTTTTCATATCTGAGGTGAGATAAAATATTTCATTAAAATCTAGGATAATTAATTGATGTCATGAAATTAAATGTTGATTAAATTAACTCGAAATACATTAAGCATTATTCTGAGCAGAACCTAGCTAAATAGTTTGATAAAAGCTTATTTATTAGTTTAGTCTTCGTCTGCAAGATTGGCGACAATTCGTTGTTTAAAAGTGTAGAGTACAATTAAATATATTTACTCGGATAAATTTTCTTGGTTCGTCAATCGACAGTGGCCATTACGAGGTTGAGATTAGGAGAGATTCAATTTTTTGAAATTAATAATCATAGGTAATCCACCGAGTCTGCATAATAAAAGTACTTGTCTTATTAGTTTAATGCGAGTTATTCTTAAATTATTCTGTCAGAAAGAAATATACGTAAAATTTGTTCATAAGATGACAATCAATTAGAATATCATTAAAACTGACACTAATGCATTTCTCTTCACGAAATAAAAATATCCATTAGGAGTTGAAAAGTAGTACAAGCGTTATAAAGACCAAAATTAAACGTATTGAAATCTTAAACCCTCTTAGGTATGGAAAAATGCTGGATTTTTTATCTACTTCTGCAACGCTTTTTGCCAATAACCAGATATTAAAAAAATATATAAAAAGATTCGAACAATTTAGCTTGTCAAATATATCAATCAAGATAGAGAATGAATATTGCTTTTTTCGATGACGTTTTGAACTTTTAATTTCCACACGCGTCGTTTAGATCCTTCTTTCTTCTTTGCAACGATAGTGGTTTAACAAAATTAACTTTTGCTTGCTTTTATGATTACAAGTTTTCAACATCTCTTTAATTTGAGTGTTCCTTAAATTTTTACATTTATTGAGACTATTATATCATGTAAATTGAAGAATTTTATTATTTGTGGTTATTCTATGCTTGAGTAATTTAGTGAATACATAATCATCTGATTGTGAAAATACATCATTGAATGTTTCGACGTTAGATTAAATCATGTCATGAGTTTCTCAGATACTGACGCATTGACAATGATTGTTTGTTTTTGATATCAATTTATAAGAGTTAGAAATGTCGAAATTAAATCATTTCAAAGAGGAAAACACGACCTCATATCATTTGGTTGCATATTTCATCAATCACATGGAAATTCTATTTAATATCTACCCATGATCATTTGATACGGATGATTTCTTCTCAAAAAATATTAATCAGACAGCTGGTAGTTGTGAAGAAATTTAACTATAATGACCTGAATAAGTGATTATTTAGTGAATAATTATGACTGAAAATTGACACGCATGACCCTATTTTAACTAAATCCTTGGATCTGATTTAACCTTCAACAAAAACATCGACGATCGGCAGCGTAGTACTTATAATTAAGATAAGAAGAGTAAAATACTTGAAAATAATTTTTATTATTTCTCTTTAATTTAGAGTATAAAAGTTTAAAGTGCCCTCGTTCTCGTATGCTACACCACACATCATCAATCCTAGACTATAACTAGAAGAGTGATTTTGACTGCACTTATATGACATTCTTTATGTCGACAAGTATTTTTAATTTTGGAAAAATTCGATCAGCTGCACTCTTTCTCAACCTTACAAGTCGATCCTCTGTTATGTTTTTCACTACGGAGATAGACTCACAGAACTCTCTTCTTGTGTTTCACAGTTACTGATTGTGCATGAACCTATTCAAGATATAAAATCTCTGCCTTAGAACAGAGGTCAAGAATAATCATATCTCTTATAATTCTGAGCTGCTTAGCTGCAGCATTATTGAATCATTGATAGACGTTCTTTTTAACTTTTAAATTTTTTCTGCTTCCCCATAGATAGAGTAATTATCGATAGGAACTGCATTATTTCCTGTTCAAAGTCTAGACATTACTTTGCTGGCGTATATACCTTTGTAGAAAGAGATTTGACATGCATCAAAGTGCCTTAAATTATTCAAAGCTGTTTTGGAATCATATCTCTAGGTTTGAGTGAGTTTTAATAATGATGTAGATGTCTTATTTGCAGTTGACAACAAGTACAGCTCCAAAACATCATGGCACAAGCAGGCAGGCAAGATGGATGGTGGTTGCTCAGTCTCTCCTCCGTTAGTCATATCGATTGTTTTTAAAGCTTATGAAAATTTTCCTGACATCGATGCCAGACGTTACTATCAGAATTTTCGCTCTTATATTAAGGTCGTCCCTCCTTAAGTGTGGGGTTGCTGTTTACATTAGGATAATCACGATAATTCTTCAAAAGTATTTAACGATTTAATTATGCTAAAATGGTTTCAAATGATTTTCACTCGCCGTATGGAAAATAAATTCATATGAAAATTAAAATCTTGCAGGAAAAAGATACAATGTCTATGAACGAAATAAGTGAATGATTTGTGATATTTTCCTTGAGGAGCATTCAAATTTAACTGAATTTTATTTTATGTTATTAAAACAGAATATGTTTTTACTTTCAGATAAATATATAGAAGCTCAAGAGAAATGTACGTTATAATGTTTAAAACCGAGAAAGGTTCAAAAAATCATAACTACCAAATCATGAAATAGATTTGAATAAAAATCAAATAATTTAAGTAAAAATTGATTTTTGTTCATAGATTAACTTATTTATTTTCAAATTGGGAAGAATTTAAGAGTTCTGTATACAGATAGTCAAATGCAATCAGGCTCGTAACCTGAATTTTTGATTCGAAATTCAACGAATATTCATATTTCAAACCAGAATTTAAGAATAAAATTTAAATTACAGAAATATTTTACTTTTTTGACACAATTCACCTTATGAATATACATAGCTAATATAAAAAATCTCATGTATAAATTTTATGTTATTATTATAAGGTATATCCATATCTAATAAATTTTTTCTTTTTAAGATATTTTTGTGCTGAATTTATTTCTCAAAATTCTTTAAATATAATGTTTCATCAAAAATATATATTTATTCTGAGGATTAAAATTAGAGTTTGAATATCATACGATTTTTCCTGAAAAACTCGATAAAGATGAAATCAAGAGATGAGACAAAATTCATAAAAAAATAAAAAGAATTAAATAAAAATTATTTTATGAACATTTGAAATTAAATATTATACAGAGACAGCGTTTACTAAATTATGGTATTCGAATTAACAAGTTAATTTTCATTTATAATATTGATTTTAATTTGTATATAGATACGAAAATGGGTTAACTTTTTGATATATTGACATTAATGGGGATTAAAAACATCACATAAAATTAATTGTAAATACTTTTGGCAAAAATTTAATTTATCGTTAAAATAACAAATATACAATTATTTCAACTTTTTAGTCAATTTTATCTTTATTATGTTGGTGATTTGACGATAAAAAAGATCATCTTTAATGTATGAAGTTATTTTTTCAATATTGTATCGTATTTGTTTTGCATTTATGATTAAATAAAAATGATTTGAACCGAATTTAAAAAGGAAAATCTCGTATAAACTAGAGAGCTAAAATAAGTAGACGTCATAAAATAAACGTTCGTGAATATTAGTTAACACCAGTTTATGAGACAACGATTAATCTCCTTCGTAATAGAGATATTTAAGCAAAATTTATCTTCTGTTCATTACAAAAAGAAAAAAAGTATATTCAAGGAATATTTCATAATGAAACTATTCAGCTATAAGATATCAATTTTTTTATTTATCCCCTATTTCTGAACTATTTTATTCGTCAAAAATTAAATTAAAAAATAGTTTTGTAAAATTATATGATTTCGAAGATATTTGCAATACTGGCAATTTCAATTATCTTTTAAATTTAGATTTTGAAACAAATTTATTTAGTTTAGAATAGTTTTATTTTCTCGTTCGTCTTGATATGTTTTACCGAGATCGGATGGTTCTAGAAAACCAAATGAAAATATTATGCGGTTTATAACCATAATTTTTGAGTGATTTAAAAGAATAGTTATTTTATAATTGACATGAGAAAGATAAAGATAAGGAAAACTGTGCGATGTATGTATGTTAAGACAAAAATTATGAAATTTTCTAAAAAAGTATTTAACTTAAATTTAAGCTGAGAAAATTTCATGTATGAGAACTCTCCAACAATAATATTTTTCAATATCTTTGATATAGAGGCAATACATTTTTAATAAAGAAAATAATTTGAGATATACGACAATGAAAATTTTAATTTGGTGTTATTTTATAAATTTATAAGAATATACAATTCAAAAAATCATCAAAGATATCGGATAAATTGCTTTATTAATCTAGACAAGTTTAGAGATATCTTTTCTTGAAACATTCACAAAATAAAATTAAAATATTTCGGAAAATACTTTCAAAAGACAATTCTTAGATCTCTGCTATGTAAAAAAGAGTCATACTTCCTCCCTTCTTAAACATTATTATTTTTTTATCAAATTCAATTTAAATAAAAGTTCTTTTTATATTTTATGATGAACATCACTTCCCAATGAAAATACGTTTTTAATGTATATGTATAGCTAGGATGAGCCAAATCAAATCTTTTAACCTTTTGAAGAAATTTATGTGAGTTTTACATTCTTCAGAATAGATATGGTCAAACATTCTGTCGTCTAGCTTATCTCTCGAGTCTACACCATTCTCAATGTTTCAATATTATCTGTAAACCAGTGTTGAACCTTCACTCACTTGACTGTTCAGAGCTAACGTGTCTTTGTGGAATTTATTCAATGTAATAACAGATGTCATTCGCATCTCGTAATTAATATATAGGAGATCCTCTAAGCTCCTTCGGGATAACTCATAATCTTATTTGTACTCTCGTTGTCTCTAGAGGGCTCATCATTCTCAACCATTGAAGTGTAATATATGCAAATCATAGAATATAAACTCCTAGAAATCGATCAACAAATGATAAATATTGATACACAAAATTATCCAAAATAACATTTTCAATAATTTCGTTCACAAGTTGTGAAATCATATAAATATCAAAAAATTTTAGAATTTCAAGTGATATTCCATTCATTATTATTATCTAGTTTCAATTAAAAAAATTAAAAAATTATTTATTTCCGTTAAACAGCGATGAAATAAATATCTTACAACAGCTTAAATCCATAATAATTAATTTTCAGGTAATTAAATACATATATTTTTCTTTTTATCTGATAGAAAGATTTTTAATCTAATTAATTTAAACAATAAAAATGGAGAAAAGGCGGGATCTAGCCGAGTTAATCTACGATCTAACATGCAAATCATACGTTCATATCACGATAATGTTTAAGCATTCTTCAAACATCAAAAATAAACAAATAATCTATGAAATTTTCGTTCTTTTTTAGTTATAAAGATGGGAATTTAACTTTATTTAATTTATATCACTTTTAAAATATACTATAAATATGTTAATCTTAGAAAAAATATTTATTATTTTTACAAAAATGTTAAAACCATAATCACTCTTCATTACGAGATCATCCGTATATATCCGACTCGTGAATGATTTTATGGATATTTTTTCGTTTCTTATTTTTAATTGATCGGTCGATCGTTAATTCTCCTCAATTCAATAAAGATAAAATTGAATTAGAGAATAAAAAATTTTATTCAAAACCTAAATCTACGGAGCATGTTTCAAGCTTGAAGAAGGTATCAGTGAACAGATCGCAAAGTCAAACACCTATGTATAACACTCATGTTATAGACGTAAAAAACACCGTTAAAGATGTTTTACCATCTAGTTCAACAGAAATAATGACCATGACGATAAAGCCCATCTCAGATTTTTCGTCGAGATCGAACTATTTTCAAAATTATCATTATAGAAAAAATAAAAGGCTTTTGAGATTATTTCAAATTTATAAACCATTCAAATACGATATATATTCACCAAATGTTTTCCTCGCATTGGAAAATAAGGGATCAGAATCAATAATCTCTCTTTTTAATAAAATTCGAGATTCTACCAGAAAACTACAGAGGTGTGAATTCTTGAGAACAAATAAAGGGAAATCGATTACAGAAGATAAAGAGACAAAGATAGCTATGAATACTCAATCATTACCAGTGATTTATAAACATAAAAAAGAATTTATTAAGCATCCAGGATCGAAGTTGTATCTTAGTACTCGTTCTACTAACAGCTTTTTAGAAGACATTAGTTATAGACAGATAAGATGTTGGAGGTTTCGTCAGAGACCATCGGTTAAAAATGATCAAAGAATTTAACCAAGAATATACTTTTGATCAATTTAAGTCTCATATATCTGATATACATGAAACTCAATTTCTAGACACTGCTTTGGTTGAGTTAAGTCTTTTATATCATTTCGAATACCGTGGACTTTAAATAAAAATAAAAGAATTAGTAGTTTATTACTTCACCAGTTAATTGATAATTATCGTGAATTTCCACAAGTTATGCAATATCTCTTTGAAAAACATCACTTGTATATGTCTCGATTAAATTTACCATTTTATGAAGATCTAGAAGAGCTCTTGTCAAACTTGAGCAGAAAAACATTTGCAGTATTTTAAAATAATTTTAGCAGTATTGTAAAAAATTATTTTCATATGATTTTACATATATGCGATGTGGGATACTTTTAGATACTTTGTATATTCTAAAATATAAAAAAAATGGTAAAATTCTCGGAATGGTATTTTGAATGTCCTTACTTAAGAACAAAATCAGAAATCACATATTCGATACACACAAAGAAATGGTCATGATCGAGCGAAATGAACAATGATTTTGTTCTTAATTTAATACGTGACATAATTTTAAAAAATTGAATGTTTTATTAATTTTGAATTTTCTTTATTTTGAAATAATTAAAATTGAAAATCGTTCAAATTTAATCGAGAAAAAATCTGTTTGTTGATCGTTTTTCTGAAATTTTGTAATTTTGATTCATAGTTTAATTTAATTAGATTTATAAATTTTTTGTTTAATCAAAGATAAAGAGAAATTTTTACAAAATATTTATGTTTTACAATTTTTATTATTTTTAACTGTTATATTGTCAAGGTTAGCTTCTTTCATTATTTAAATTTTATGTAATTGTTTTTAGTTCAACATTAGTAAAAGATAAAATCGTAAAAATATAAATTTCTTCAAAATCCGATTATTTCATATTTGTCTTATTAAATTTAAAAAAATAATGGAATACTATAATTCATTTTATTTAAGTATAATACATCAAAAAATTGTTTTGATTTAAATTTTACCTGAAACATTTGTATTACATGCATTACCGAACTTTTCCTTTATATTTTAACTTGAGAAGCATTAAATTATTAAAAAGAGATATTTTATTCAAATATTTTAACAAAAGAACTTTACCAAACGTGATAATTATTCAAATAACTGATCGAGTAGACAGAGTTTATTGATGTTAAAGATGAGAATGTTAAATTTTATTTAAATAGATTAAATTGAGATTTTCTGTTTGAACATATTTTTAATATATGAAAGAACAAAAAATGACAAGTTTTTATGTTTTTTAATGTTTATTTTTATAAATATTGTTGAACGAGAAAGTAATGAATGATATATGACAAGGAATATAAAATTTTTAATCAAATTAAAAAGTAAGTTTTGGATATTTGATAGAATGGGGAGAAAAAATGTCTTAATCAAAACAAACTTCCATTATATGTTTACATATTAAAATCATAATTTTAAATCGATTTAACTTCTTTAATGATACAAGAAATCCCGTTTAGAGACAATAGACATTAAAGATAAACGAATGGAAAAATATTAAAAAAATGTATCTTTAAAACTGAAATATTCATAAAAACAAAGATAATATATATAACATACATTAATTAAGTAATAATGACATTCACACGAATACAAGTTAAATCACTTTGAATGTATTGATACGAAAATTAAATTTAATATGATAGAAATCTAAATTATACGAAATGTATTCGAGAAACTTTAAAATGAGGCGACCTTACTTGTGATAAATTTAGTATTAGAAAAGGACTTTTCATATAAATGAAGCATGATTTGTTATTATATTCATGCATGAACATCTGTTAATATATTTGTATAATTATGAAAAGACTTATTTAAACTGTTTAAAATTCTTTCATAGATTAATTTAATACTTTCTGAAAATTAGAAAGATTTAGTATTCAGGTGATATTTAAAAATAATACTTTATAACAGACAATTGAAGACATTTTAAAATCAAAATTTTAATCATTCAAAGTCATGAGTTATTGAGAGATCAACTCAAATAAATTGAAAATACAAAAATCTAACATTATATAGGAATAGCTGAAACCATTAAATCAGAAATTTAAAAACTATTATCATAATAATGGTTACTTCTCTTTATGATCACATTTTGAGATATTTATTACTCTTTTAATGCTTCAACAGTATTAAATAACATCATGAAAATATGTCACATAATTACTTATTTATTTAAATTATTTTAAGAGAAAATTTAATTTTATTTGAATATTTCAAACAATGATATAAAAATATTTTTATTTGTAAATCTATGTGTACTTCAATATTTTTATTGAACGTATGTAGTTATCTTTACGATGAAAATCAAAATTTTATTTTTAATTTTGTCCATAACAAACGGGTTTCGGGGTTTAAGCTAATAACTATTTAAAATTGAAAATGCTAACTTTATTAAAACTGTTGAATATTCTAAAATTATACTGAATTTTCATTTTAATTTTATAAAGTCAACATGATTATAATTTACATCAGAAATATTTTTCTTTACGAAGAGCTATTATTAACAGCCACAAACATATATATGAAATAAAATTTCTTCTTATATCAGACACTTTTTCATTTTCAGTATATTTTTAACTATTTTCACAAAAATTGTAAAAATTATTTATTTTTAACCTTATTTTCAAGCATTTTTTATGTTTGGACATAAATCTAGTTTATTTAAAATTTTATAAACCAATAATGTTGTTATCGTTAAATAATAAAACGAGAACTAAAAAAAATTCACGAAATGAATAAATATAAAAATCTTTTAATTATAAGATGATAAGACATATATATTATATTTTAATTAATTTAGGTTTTATATTAAAAATGAAAATCATCTTTATTTTATTTTTCATAACTCAAAATAAATGTGAATTAAATTATTTGGTTTAATCTTGCACATTATTAACCATTAATTTGGTTTTATTTTTCAATATGTAAAATGGCCAATTAAATAAATTTTTTTTCTCAATAACATAAGTCTGAAGTACATCATGAGATACTTTTTTGATCTTGTTAACTTTCTGAAGTATAATTCACTTGTGTTTACATGTAAAAACGTACACAGATATAAAATATTTATTTTGTTTGAATAGCTTAGCTTCAACTTGTTCTATAAATGTGAATGATTTTCAAACCCATTATTTTCAGTATTGTATCAACAAGTTTAACTGTGATCTTTTATAATGTGCTAATATTTTAATTTTCTAAAGGTTATTCATATTTTTGAATCTTTTTTATCGGAAAAATACAAACGAAAAATATTATTTTTCATTTAAAATGTGCAAAAGTTACTCGCAAAAACATTTTTCAAATATATTTTATCGAATTTTTTCGTGCCAGATAAAATAAATTCTTTCGAGAATAAATTTTATAAATTATTAAAAAATCAAGATGAAGTTTAAAAACTCAAAATTTATTAAATCTTTTTTAAAATTATGACAAAAGAGTCCTTGAGCAAAATTTAAATATCAGATTATGCGCATCATGACATATAATATTCAATATTTTTTTGTTTTTCACTTGATAAATTAAACTATTAACTAAAACATAATACTAAAAAGGAGAAAATATTGTGCAATTTGAATATAAGTATTCCTTTTAGTGTTTATAATCACTTTATTTGTTAAAAAAACAAGATTAGATTTATTTCCTTTTGTATAATCGTGTTTTCAATCAAACAAATATTTAATTATATCGTTATCAAAATCTATATGTTATGTATATGAAAAGGTGAAAATAATTTTAAAGTATTTATAATGTATGCTCTTCTCATGGAATATCCTCTGTTTTGATTTAATAAGGTGCGAATGTTAGATAAGAGCTATACACGTTTTATAATTAATAATTGATATATATTTTCATTTTATCACATATGTACTTGTATTTATCTGTTGTTTTGTAATTTCAATTTTTTAAATTAAAATGTATGATTAAACTATAAATTATTCATCAAAATTTTTATAATTTATTTATTTTTAATAAACCTGATTATTCGTTCAAAATTAACCGTATTCTCTGTTCTGACAAAGTATAAATTTTGATTATGATATAAATCTTTCAAAAATTTTCATTAAATTAAAATAAATTTATATTTCTGTATATTTTTGAGATTTTCATCAATATATCTTGTACTCTTCTCTCGAACATGAATATTATGTTACAAACATTATTTTTTAATTTTGTAAATCAACAAAATTTCAAAATTTTATATTTTTATGCTTTAGATTAACTTTGTAATTTCAAAATATACATATTGTTACAATTAATAAAATAACTGGAGTGACATTGGATTTAATTTTATATAAAATACAAAAATAATTTTTATTAATGACTATATACATTGAATATATAATTCGGATATTTTCTGAATTTATTTTTACCTAATAAATGAAATGAAGATTTTATAAAATTCATTTGTGAATGAAAAATTAAAATTTATCCTACACTTAACTGATTTAAGATTTATGATATAAAATCATTTATTTAGAGTCTACATGTGAATCCATTTAATTAATTTCAGATAATTATTGTTTTATATCATTATATTTCATATTTTAAAATTAATTAAATCAGATTATGTAGATTGTTTTATATCAAATTAATAATTCTGGCAATTAAATTTTATAATTTTGCATCATGTTAAAATAATATTGTGAAAAAATTATAAAACAGATTTTGTGAAACAAATTTATTATTTAATATCTATTCGTACATTTCACAGAATAGCCAAACAGTTTGCCATAATAAATTAGTGATTGTGAAAATTAACTGTTCAAAATAAACAAAAATTATTTCCCGCAACTGTTTTTCGTAAGTTGCATCACCATGAATCCCTTTGTTTTCCTTAAATGAAAAACTTTTTCAATAAGATTCAAAAACGGGGATTTCTGTGGAAAATACTGAAAAATTATATTGAGCTGTTTCCAGGCCATCTTTTATTCTCTAATGGTAAATTCGAGCATTCTTTTTGATAAAAATGAGACGAAGAATTCCCTCTGTGACATAAAGGGCTTTCAGATTTTAAGAGTTTCATTAAAATCTTCCCAGTTTACAGATCTTTATTGAATTTTGTAATGTAGCATAGCATATGAGTTCATAACTAAAATTACTTGAATTTTATAGTTTCAATCATTCACAGAGGCTTGTTTATCACTTTTACATCTGTCTCTGTAACGTCTACAGAACTATAGGAACCCATGTTTGTGGAGAAAAAGAAGTTTATAACCTCTTTTTGAGTTTCTATACACCTTATAAATCAATGCATATGCTGTTAAAACGAACATTGATGTGTCCATTTTCATACTCTCAAGTATTTTTTTATGTTGGTCATAGTGTAGTGATATTTACAAAACGATCTGTCAATTGTAAAAATGGATAATTAAATCACAATATTATTCATCAATTAATTTGAAAATTCAACAATGTTTACAGATCACTATTGATCAAAAAGAGCAGTATTTGTTCTTTTACGTCAATAGTTAATTTAGAGCGCCTATCTTAATCACGCTCTGATTAAAATTATTCTCCCGTTTTTTGATAATTTTGAATGATTATGTTGGTAAATGCATGTTCCAACCAAACATAAAAGCTATTGCAGACACTGAATGACCTTCTAATATCTTTTCCACTATTATTACCCTTTCCTCGTAAAGAATATTTTTATTTTTAATCTGAAGTGCGTCGTCAGGTTCTACACGACATCATGTTTGCCTCTCCTGCTTTTCAATTTTACTCTTTTCTTATGTCTTCGTCAATTTCACATCAGATCGAAAATTTATTTTCATTAATTTTCATTTGATGGTTTTAATTTTTTGATTTTAAAGAATCAATGATTTATAAATTTAAACTAGTTTCTTATCTTTTTCAACAGTTGTTTTATTTAAAAACATAATAAGTTGATAAAAAAATCCAATTTCAAAATTATCAAAATTAAGATAACAACTTAATCTTCTATCATAAATTTCAGAAAGGTGTCTATTCATCTTTCCTGAAAAATACACTGTGGATATCTGAATAAAAATTCAAAACGTAGATTATTGATGTTTAATGCTCTAGATAATATTAAATAATAATAGGTTTGGTCTATTTACACATTATGAACAACATTTTAGAGAGAAGATTTGAATGATTTATGAATTAAATTGTTTTAGCTATTTTCAAGATAACCTGTGCAGCCGACGTCTATAATCTGCGAACAATTAAAGACTAGAAAATCAATTAAGTTTTAAAATGACAAATAATGTTGTCTAAACAGAAAATAGACACAAAAAGGATTTTTATCTTATCGTCTCATTTAGTTAGAATTTGATTTAAACTGTTGATCAAAAAGAACAAATCGTTGTATCATAAACATCGAGATTTATATTTAACGGTCTCATATTCATCTTCTTTGTAATTTAATATTTTCTTGTTTTTTTATGTCAAAATTTCATTCCTCGTTTAGTAGATTTATTAAAACGTACATTTAAAATATTATGCTTTCAAATTTAATTTTATCAAAAATAGTAGACATTGAGATTGAACAATATTTTATAAGAATAAATTTTTATGATAAACTAGATTAAAAGTATGAGACTGATTTTATTATCAATTACAGATATGAAATGAATTAAGATATAGTCAACCAAACTGATTTTGAAAACTTAAAGAATACTTGAGAACCTTATTATGAGTCATTGTTGTATGAGATGCCGATATTAACGTTGACTAAAATTAAAATATTTTAAGTGTTTAAATGGCAGAAATTCAAATAATGTATATATAAAGATTTTAAACATCTATGTTAATTATATTTAGTTTCATTAAAACTAATGAATACCTTCAAAAATATAAAAACCATCTCATATATAACACCTAAATTGACAATATCTTATAGAGTTTACAGTTTTGAACTGTTATTTTTGGGCGCATGCTATGTTCAGTATTTTGAGACATAAAATCTGTTTAAATACTTAAATTTCGCCTTATTGTAATCTTCTGCAAAAAATCTAGAAAATATTCTGATATGCACAAATTAACGTGAATTTTTGAAAGCATATTTTGGCTCATATATTGTTTCTCATGTCAAATGCATTCCTCTTCAAGTAATATTGATCAATTTTTTCATTTAACATCTACAAAATACTTTTTTATCAGAATTATTTGACCAAGTACATTCTTCTTGTATTAGACGCATTCATTTTTTAAATTACTTTTAAAAGACAAAATAATTTTTCTTAATTTTGTATGGAAATGATCATTGATAGATTAAAAATCAGTTAAAATCGAGTATACTCACGGAAGTTTAACTCAAATCCAAAAAATTGTTTAAGTTAATTTTTAGAAATTGTGAGATATAGTTAGATAGATCTCATGAAATCCATAAGTTCTAAATGCATAATATCATATGAAATCAATCACTGTGCTCCTATAAGCGTTTAAACAAATTTCTGTGCTTACATATTTTTGTTTGTGGATATGAAAGGAGTGATGCTAATTGCTCAATGATATTTTATTGAGAACGATTTCGTCAAAATTTAGAGCAAAACAATGGCCAATTTCAGACGAAAACTTATTTTGAACCTTTAACGGTAAAATTACCGATTAAATATTTATATTTTATCTTCCTCGTGGTGTTTATTCATAATTATGACAACAGACAACGTTTATTAATGATCGACTCGCTATCAATAATTTTCTTCATGCTATCGGCTTTCAAAAATTATCCAACAAAAATTTTAGATGAAACATGATTGATATTTATTGAATTTTATTTAGCTGTTTTATGAACTTGTATTTTTTCTAATTGATACTTATGAAATGCCGCAGTTACAATTTCTTTCACCTCAAATTGATGGCCACTTTTAGTATTTAGAAGCTGTCAAATTTAGACTTAATAAAATTAATATGCCACTCAGGCAATTTAATAAATAATTATTAAAATAGATTCCATGCTATCATTAGTGGACAAAGCATTTTGGTTAATCCACCTTTAACAATAATATAATCGTTATTTTAACCTTTTCATATGTATTCACTCGTCTATCTTTGCGATTCTTCCCTCTATTTAATATTTTTAGTTTCATTCTATGAAGATCTTCGTCATTCGTATTTCTTTTAAATATTTTTTACTTAATATATCTATAATTTACATGCTTTTAATGTTAACCAATATATGGCATTAGCCACTACGTTTGTTTAATTCTCTTGATAATCCATCTTGAAATTCATGATAGTGAGATAAACATGACAATATCATTCTTGATTAGACCGTTTAAAAATTTATTTTATGATCCCTAAATTTACCAATGAGTTGATATTTCCTGTTATTATTGTTAAAAGAAAATATTTTACATTGTCAAATAACTTCTATGAAAAATATTATTGCAAGAACTTCGATTTCTATGACTGAATATTTTTATTTCACGTAAATTTTGAGATTATAAGTCTTACAAATATAAAATTTTATGGCCATTAACATGAATCGGAAAAAGGCCATATAAAACCGTTTAATGAAGCATTTTTAAAAGTGTCAATTATGGTTCAAAAATATGCGAGATGATGCTTAAAATAAGCTTTTCTTGCGATCTGAAAACATTTTTGTTATACTTTCAGCTTGAATTTTTATCCTTGGTTTAATAGTTGGAAGAGTGGTTCATAAATTTAAGACGAATTATCAATCCGCTAAGAGTAATTGTTTACAAATTTTCAAAAATATTTATATGGTAATTGAATGTCGATAATATCTAAAAATTTTTCATACAGGTATATAACTAAAAACATTTTAAGATTTCGCAAATCAACTAATCTCCAGTTTTTAATAAAATCTGCTGTATGAAGCTTTGATTTTTAACCACGTATGTTTTTTGGCATAAGACTCTGACCATGCCATCTCTATGTTTTTCGTGATTTCGATCTGTTACAATAAAATAATCCTTTTCCAAACTGACATATCAATATCTCAAATAAATAATTAATTGATTATATGCCAAATATCTGCTGACTAGGCACACAGAAAGTTAGTCATTACAAATTCGAAAAAGAATAAATATGTATTTTTAATTTTATAAATCGGAATAATTCCTTAAGTTAAAATTACTATTGTGCTGACGCTAAAACGTTAATAGTATATGTTTTCGCAAAATTCAGAAATTATTAAACTCGAATTTTAGGGTTTGTTTTTCGAAAAATTTAAATTTTGTCATACAACATACCCTGAAAAATATGCGATCATCCTTAATTTCTTATTTATTCATAGAAATTTTACAATTCGAGCAGACAAACGGTGATGTCTATTTTTTAATATAATTTGACAATTTATTGTTTTAATCTATTTATTGACTTCCTCTGAATATTGTGAAACATTTCACGCCATTAATAAACGCAAAATAACATGTGACTCTAACAAAATATCTGCCTTTTATATATTTTCTTAGTTTCAAATTATACGAAAAAATATTCAATCTTAATAATTTCGCAGATAAACAGTTGCTTATGCTGATCAATTAGACTTCAAATTTATATGAAAGCGAGATTTCAATAAATCTAAATTACAATTATTGTAAGATGTTCTTAACTGCTAAATGATACTGAAGGAGAGTCAAGTGCTGAACTCATAAACAACTTATTGGTTCTGGAATGTAATGTCGTATATATAGTAAAAATTGAATTTAAATAGTCCTGATTGTTTTTATTCATAATTGTTAAACATTAAACCCTCATCTTTCATAAACAAAATCTAGTCTGTCATGCATATTTAATCACATAGACAAGATTAGTACATTCATACAGGTTCTTCTTAAAGTATTTATTCATCACATTAAGATAAACTTTTATCATTTGTTTATAAATAGATAAATAATCAAATTATTAGCAATCAAATAAAATTTTTATAATATCGAGTTTTAATTAATTTAGATAATCCGTAAAACACGCGAACAAAACGCACAGTAAAAATGTCTTAAAATACTAAAATAATGTAATATTTTTAATAATACAAATATTTAAAGAAATAGTTTAAATACTTAAACAAAGAAATATCACTAAATTATGATATACATACGGTTTTCGTATAATTTTTATATTATATGCCATTTAATGTGATAGTTGATATATTTAAATGTTTTTACATTTAAATATATGTAAAAGTAATTTTATAAATATAAATTTGTAATTCTCTTTTATTACGCCTTACAATAAAAAATATTTAATGCATAAATATTGAATTGTGCTTTAATAATAAAATCCAACCTGAGTTGATATTATTGTGATGGTTTTGTACTGTGTTCTGAAATCAAACTGAATGACATTTATAACATTCATGAGTGTATTATTCTAGTGTAAGAAGTAATTTATAAATTTTTTTAAATTTGAAATTTTACGGGTTTTATTATTCGATTCTCAAATTCATCTTCTGGATTACATCAATGATGGGTTTAAGATTTTGATACTAAGGTAGTTATTATCCTAGTATGTTGACAATTTTACTATTTCAATTAAAGTGAAAATTGCAAAACATCGTAAATATAATTATTAGTTTATGCCAATTGATTTTCCAATTTTATAACTAAAAACACTTACATCAAAAAAATTTGAAAAATCAAAATTATTGATTATATTTTTCCATTTAAAACATTGAACACATCTAATATTCAATTTTTCTGAAACCTTATTATTTACAATGTCTTAATAACATTCTCACATAGATATTTCAACACTTTCAATTTGGTTTATTATGTTAACGATAATCCATATTATGAAAAAGAATTAAAGAAAAATTGTATGTGAACTTTTACTTTGATAAAAATTGTCCAAATATTATTTTTGTGTTGATTTTTATCATGTATGCTTGTCACTTTCCAATTTTTAAATATATCTTCTTCGTTCTATCAAAAAATACTTTTGACATATCCAAACAGTAAATATTTTTCTTCAAATAAATATTTAATGAAAAGCTATACCTTGATAGGATGGCTTTTCAAGATGGAAGATAAAATTTAACTTAAGTTTCAAAGTCATTTCAGAATAATTATTTTAGTAATGGTAGGAGAATTCAATGAATGATTAATTACATTTTAGTTGTAAAATATAAATTTTGATCATGAAATTTTAATTTATTGAGAAAAAAATACTTAAAATCAAATAATATATAGGGAAAAATGGTTATTTTACAATACTTTATTTGAAGTTATTTCAATCAAAGTTTTAAATACTTTACTTTTGTATATCTAACCAATACAATTAAAGTTCCAATTGGAAGTTATCATACTAATGCGCCTCTTTGAATCTAAGGATTTATTCTTTTTATCTTTACAGATGAGCATAAGATATCATATATTTTATTTACCGAAAAGATTGCTCAGTATATGATATGTATTACTTCCAGTGTTTATTCCTAAGCTTAAAATGCAAAATATTTGTATTTTTTATAAAAGTTTATATATTTTCATTGGGAACAGATGAATGTGCTTAATATCTTAAATATAATTATAAAACCAAAAATATCATTTTTAATTACATGAATATTTGTTAAACAGGATCGAAAACCAAACAGGTCAAAAATTCATTGAAATTATATTTTTCATTATAATATGTCATTAAAATAAATATTTAAAACCACATAGAAATTTCAATATGACTAATTGATATTAATGTATCTCTTTTATGAAGGCTTACATAAATTATAATAAATTAAATTCAACGAAGAGCACTTTTTGATTTTTTTAAATTGATTGTTTTAACTTATCTACATCACAGGTTATTTCAGCCATAAATTGTCCTTTCGTTTTTTATCATTTCATAAATTATTCATAGAATTTTGCAAAAATAATAGCAATATCAATAAATAATATAATGAATCGCTTTAAAATAATAGATAATAAAAAACGTCATATGCTTTGATGACATAAGAACTAAAAAATGTTAGTTATCAAAATATAGTTTTTTCAAGAAATTGCTAAATCGATATAATCCAAAATCGCAATTCTCGAAAAATTAAATTTTTTAATATATCAAACGAAAATTGGGATAATAAAATTATTTATGTACTGTTTATTAAAACACACGTGCAATCAATTTAAAATATTTTTATTCCAAAAAACAATAATTCCATCATGACGAATTAATAACGGAAATGTCTACAAATAAAAGAGATGAAATGGTAAAGATATAAAAAGCTAAAGATATATCAAACGAAATAAAACACAAGAAGGTTCAAATATGAGGCAAAAATAACATGTTGACATAAGAACATCACTCATCTCAAATTCTTATCGATGGAGATTGGTGTTAAAAACTTAAGAGTAAAATTCAGTGTCAGTTATATCTTCAAAGATTACATAAAATTTATATACAGTATACACCATTGTACAGAAGTACCTGCAAAATCTAAATATACTTTCGAGAATGCTTTATTGATACTAAATCTAAGTTAAATTTGGAAAAAAAGCAACGTCAACATGGATAAAAATTGCATTGAATTACTCTAATATCTTGATTTCTATATCAAAATTTTCGTAATTCAGGCTTACAAGCAACGTGTGCCGATTTCTTCGTAGTTTTTACTTTACATTAAAAATGTCACCCTGTTCCAACTCTTAAAAAATGGGATTGAATTTTCGACGCGATAGTTTTAACTCTAATTTTTCAGAATTTTAGAAACAGTGAACGACAGAAGAAATTTTTTTTGTCGCTGAAGTAACTTATTCTATGGTTGCAGGAAAAATTAATATCCTTTGTAACTATCGATCATCTCTCTACTTTTCTGTTTCAGAAACATTAAACAGATATATTTGAGTTATATCTGCTATAAATAAGCATGTAATGCTGAACCTTAATGTTCAAGAACGCGCAGAAATTTGTGATGATTTCAAGGATTTAATCATAAAAATTATGGAGTTGAGCATTAAAAATGAAAACTGCATCTTCGATTATGGTCATCGATTATACAAGAATTCATCGTTATCATAGTCTGGTTGATGAACAAGTGATCCCTTGGCACTGAATAAAATAGCTGCCCTAACACCCTCTTTTTAAATTCAATCGAAAATTTATTTTCGTTCAGGAAGAACTTAATATTTCGTTGTGATTCTATAAATGAAATAAAATTTTTTGTTTAATTTCAGGAAAATTTTAAGAAATTACGTCAGTTATATGTGGAGGATTCTATATCAAAATTAGAGTCTATCTGAAACAATCATTAGCAAGAGTGATAATATTTGAATTAAATGAAATACATTTTTATCTTCAAATTTTTGTTTTTGAAAAGTTAAATCAATTTACTGCATCGATTACATTTTCAGTTGCAAAGATAAGGAAATTGATCGAAAAGCACCATATTTAAATTTTGATTTCACTTAATTTTTGAATTCGTAAAGGTATTAAAAACGAAATTTTTCACATTTTGTGTTTTATTTAATTTTGATGCATGGTAACTTTATCAAATATATTAAAAACTCAAATCATTGAATTTATATAATTTAAAAATTTTTGGCTATATTTTCAGGTTAAATCTAATATAAAATATTTGCAGTATCTTTGTAAAGTAGGATTATCTGCTTATAAAAAGCTCAACTTTTATGATTTAAAAACCAATAATTCATATTAATTATGTCAAATGTATTAAGTAGATATAAAATATAAAAGTATGTGAAGCATCCCAGATATGTATCAAAGTTTGTTTCTTATCAAATAAAATACTCGATAATGCAGATTTGAGAAATTGAAAAAATAATTGGTTTATACACATCTTAATGAATTGTAGAATACATCATTTAATTTAAAAATATTTTTTAAAGATATATATGTGAATTTTATATACCGATCTAAATTATTTGAAAATACTTTCTTACGCTTTGATCTTAGATATTTATTTCATTGTTTATTTTTATTTTCACATTTATTATTTTTAATTATAAGAAAAGATATTATTTTTATTATTTCAAATAAAATTCAAAATTTATACAATAATTATAAGCTTTTATCCTATGTGAAAAATAAGATGAATTTTATTAATTCAATGTAAACAAGTGTAGCCTATTTTTGTCGAAGGTAATGTTCTGATATTCTCGAATTTTTTTAAATCCAGATATATTAACATTAATTTTTTGTGTTATTAAGGTATTTTTGCTATTTTGAACTTTATAAAAGCCATAAAATTAAATAAAATGTAATATCCACAAAATGAAAATTATCGTATTAAAAAATATTCAAAAAAAATTACATGAAATCACATCTATCAGAAGCGCTTTCAGTTTGATTTAAAATTATACATGACAATTATGTATTAATCAAATTAATATTTTTAGGATATTTTTTGATATAAAGATAATTTTCCTTAAGAACTTCAAAAATTTGAGAATCAGAAAAAAGTAAATATGTTTCATATCAAATATATTTAACGTATGAATTCATGATTGAAATTTCTCTTTGAATGTATTCTTATTTCGATCGAGGATATATATTTTTTAAACTATGTACAACTTAAAAACAATATTTGGTAAAATATATTTTATTCTTGTTTTTTCAATGAAAACTTTAACTGCCTATTTATTTTCACACAATCATGTTGAATTCAAAACGAAGATTACACGGGATAAGTAAAAAAGAATTAATAAAATGGCAATATCATTTTAAACATAAAAATAACTTATGAATATTGATTTTTGATTTATATTTATAAAATAAAAGCAATGAAAGATAAATAATTTTTGAAGCATTCGTGATAAATCATCATTTAATATTTGAATCTTGTTTTTAGATGTTTGAAAAAGCATTTAATTATGTGATTTCTTTGGTTTATGAGTTATTAGCTTAAAAAATAAAATGAAATCATTAATATTGTTAAAAATCTAATTAATAGATTTTCACATCATAAAATGATTTAAACATTTTTCATGCTCCATACTCGTCAATTAAAACTCATTTAAAAGTCTCATATTGTAGTATTTACTTTATTTATAAAAATGAAAGAATTTTCAAAAGAAAAGGCATATATCAGTCATTCATATGATGGTCGATGATTCGCAAAATATAAAAATATATAAACTTATCAAAAATGATATTTTATTTATTTTATCTTTCTTTATTTATATAATTTCAATTTTTGGCCTCTCCAAATATTTCGTTTAGATAAATCTTTGAATAATTAAATATTGTAAACAGACAATTAAATATATAATCATTCTTGATTTCAATGGTTGAGCAATAATTTTCGAAAGTTATTTATCATATGAATATATATTTAACATTATCAGCTCTACTTAATAGATCTGTCATAATTTCTCCCAATAAAGATGAACATAGAAAACAAATTGATGCTTGTATAATGTCTTTGAAATCCAAATTAATGAACAGTGTGCAACTAGCTCATCAAACATTCACCAATATTTTTACATAGCACAACTACATTTTGATTTTTCATTTTTAAAAATGTTAAAGAATTTACCCAAATCAACTTCCCTGGTATTAAAATCGATATCACCAAATTATTAAACTGCATGGCCATTGAAAAAGAAACATTCAAAATGTTCGTATAAATCAGAAAATGCTTATGGCATGTATTTTTAGTTTATAAACACTGATTATTCAATTTTTACGCAATAAAAAGTTTCATAACCATGGAAATTCATCGATTTGAACTTAATAAGACATCATTTTTTGAAAATAAAACAATCTAATGGAAATAATTACTCGGTCAACTGAAATTTCAAATATTCAAAGACGAGTGATAATAGAGTCAAGGTATTTGTAGATATCACTGATGATAAAATTTTTTCCAAAGTACAACGAACATGGAAAAGCAATGTCAAAATCTAGGATCGAATAAAAATCAGATTTGAGTTTGTTTTACATTCATTCACAGAGAAATAATTATGATAGTCATATTTATTGCAGGTAACATTTGTGTCCAAAAATTTAAATTATTAAATGATTTAAACTATAAAATGTTTCTTTTCATTTCACATTTGTAATATCATGAAAATAAACCATTTTTAAATGTTTTTATTGTATAAAGTCTAAGCTCATCATGAAACTATTAGATTTATTCTAAATTACAAAATAAATTAGAGTTATTCAACAACTATAACAAACTCAAAGCTTTAGATAATTGAACTGGTTGTAATTTTTTGTAAAAAGTGCAACATAAGGAAATAGACGTTCATTTTGATGTATATATAGATATCAGTAAAGAGTTCTAAAACTCATGCTATATTTGATGCAAGAAACCTTTTCTGTATATTTTATTCAAATAATTTACATTTGCAGAACCATCTTTTCTGATAAAATAACGTAACTGGTGCGGATTACTTATCGATATCTTTCAGCTCAATCATTGTCAAATTATAAATTTAGATTTATGAAAGTAATTTTTATCATTTAATCTTAGATCGAAATGAGAATCAATATTCATGAAACATACAATCAAATGACTAAAATTCAGTGAGATGAAGCATAAGGATAACATTGTATATGATTAAAATCTTAAATGGGATTTATATAATGAAATATCATTTCACGCTGTTTTATGAATTCCAAAAATATTTAAACAAGAAATAAATTTTATAAATTTAGATGTATCATGAATTAATCTAAATTGAACGATTTTTCATTTCTGACAAAAAATTTACATGATTCAACTAAAAATTAGATTTTGAAGATAATTTATTCAAATATCTATAACAAATAATCCGTATTCATTGTTTTAAAATATTTATTTTCGTTGATATTTCATCTTATGAGAAGTTCACATCTGAAGCATTTGCTATTTAGATTAAATACTTTGCCAACAGTTGATTACGTTTATAAATTAATCTATATCTTCTTATTCTACAAGTGATCGCGGATTCACCTATTTCTGTTTTAAATTTGAAGTGGTCAAATTTCTGGTAGTACGTCTCCATTATACACCTCCCTTTAATAAAAGTTAGACAAAAATACATTCGTTAAATGGCTTTTTTAGGTTTATAACCATCAAATTGTTGATATACTCGGTGCTCGATATTATGATCTTAAAAGCTCTATCGAATAACGGTTTCACTTCACAAAACCCTGATTTTTCACAATTTCATGATTTCAAAAGCAGTATATTTATCAATCAAATACTCTTAAATATTTTTCAAATTATTTTCCCTAATTTTTTTATTCAATTTTTGCCTCTTAATGTTTCATTTTTAGTTTATTTCTCATGTTTTTTACATTATATGTCTTCCTTGATTTCGGAATTTATTTAAGGTTGCGGAAAAATTATGCTGATTTGAGATTTGAAATTTTTGCTGAATTAATTTTGCATGGAGAGTCGTACATTGTTAAAGAATTAACAACTTTCTAAACAACAAATCACTGTTAATATTGTAATCTAAGTGAGAAATATCGATGCAGAATCTTATGTTTCCATCAATTTTCATCAGGAAACGTTCTACTTTACTTTTACCATGAGAAGAATTTGCACATGCCGAAATTTTTGAAAACCTATGAATTTAAGGAGTTTTCAAATATAGGAAATTAAAAGTGAAACCAAAATCTCCATATACTTTTTCGGTAACCAAAAATCTACAAATACCTAGTGATAAGAGTGCTGTAGTTGCAGTTTCCTCTTACAGATTCTGAATGATTTTCATCTCAAACCAGTCAGAGTAATGGTTCTCGAAAACGATAATATTACCATTATAATAAGGCTAACTAGTTATGGTCGCATAAAATCAACTTTCTCTAGCTCTAAATGGTTTATTCGGTTGACGCTGACTATAGAAGTGATTTACTTTTGAAAATTTTAGATTTTGATTTCGAGAATTCGATACAATAAAGGAAATGAATTTTCAACATAAGTGAGAATTTAAGGCGTATAAAAATGATTTTAGTTAATCTTTATATTTATTTAGTCGTAAGAGTTCATCGTTGAAGAGAGAGATAATGTGGTTAATTATGACCAATGTTAAAACTAGATATGGTTTCTTATTATCTACGTTAAAAAAAATTCTATTTTATAACGTCAGTTTATTCATAACATTATAAAAGCACTATAACAAAGGAAGTACCATTAGTATATGGCTAATACTTTTGATTTTCAATGTCTACGGTTATTTGAATCTCTATGTCATTTTTTTGTTTTTTATAAAATACTCTGGTAATAAGTTTGATTGTTTATTGAATTTGATAACACGTCATCGGTCACATTTTTGGTTACTTTTATATTATTTATTTCGTAATCACAACCTTAAAGCTCTGGATAAATTTTATCTACTCCTTCATCTGACGTCACTGATCTGCTAAATATGAAAAATTATATATTGTCAAAATAAAATTCGACTCAAGTAGATATTGTCAGATTTTCATTTGAGCACAAGATTTGAAAATTTCTTTGTCTTCAGTTAAAGAGTTCTTCTGAGATGAATTAATTTTTAGGTTAGAAAACGCCACGAGAGCATGCTCGTCGCCCAGAAATCGTGAAAAATAATCCACAGTGCTTTGTCTTATAGATCGCATGCGAGATGAAAAATTTTATTATAATTAAGAAAATTAATCGGCGGCACGCTGATAATTTCTAATTTAAGTTACTCGAATGATCATCGATATTTTTTAGACAAGAAATTATCTAAATCTTTTGTCAATAGCTTATTTATTGATGTAGTCAATGTCTGGAAGATAAGCGAAAAATAATTGCTAAAAAGTGTAGAAGGCGGCGAGATATATTTGTTCAGAAAAATTTTCAGACGTCATCAATCGACATTTGTCTTGAAGCGGTCGATTTAAGAGAGAATGCATTTTTTGACATTAAAAATCTTAGAACATCAACATTGTCCTCATTATAAATGGACTTCTTTTTAATATTTTTTTATGCAAGCTTTTCTTAACTTATTAAGTCAGTCGAAAATATCCTTTTTATTTGGTTCATAAGATGACGAGTTAATCATGATATCATCTAAATAAACACTGCAGCATTTCGATTCAAGGAATAAACTATTCTAAGGTATTGAAACAGAATAAGAGCGTTACACAGTAAAAGAAGTACATTAAATTCGATAATCTCTTCTAGATATTGACCAAATGCAGTCAATATTTATTTTATTCTGCAATGCATATTTGATAATAACTAGATTTTAAAACAAATAGAAAAATGATTCGCTCTATATTGCTTGTCGAATACATCATCTTAGAGCGAAAAATAATATTGATATTTCTTGTGATCTTCTTTAATTTAACGATGTCCACACACAGTCGATTTTACCCTTCTTTCTTCGTATCAACGTAGTTGGGTTAACACCATTGACTATTTCTTGCTTCTATGATTACCGATTTTAACACTTCTTTAATTTGAGTGTTCTTTAATTTTTAAATTTCGGAAGACTATGATTTCATGACCACTGATGAATGACCTCATTCGTGGTTATGCTAAGCTTGAATAGTTTAGTGAAATCTTAATAATCTTTTTGAGAAAATACGTCGTTGAATGTTTCGACGATAGATTAAAAATGTCATGATTTTCTCGAAACGGAGGCAATGAATTTACAATTTATTATTGGTATAAATCTATCAGGGATAGATAAGTCAATAATTAAATCATTTTCAATCAGTAAATCACGATCTTATATCATTGTGCTGCGTATTTCCACAACCACAGAAATTCTATTTTATATACACCAATGATCATTTTAAATTTAGGATTACTTAACCAACAGTATTTATCAGACAATCTGTAGCTGTTAGCATATTTAAAAATGATGACCTGAGTTTCTGCGTTTTTAGTTAATAGTTCCAATTGAAAAGAGTGACCCTGTGCTGACTAAAGCTTTAAAATTTGAACGAATCTTCTACATAAGCATTTACGATTAGCAGTTTAATAGTTGGGTAATTAAGAAACGGCCCTAAAATGTTTGAAAATAATGTTTATTATTTCTGTTAAATTTAGAACATAAACATTAAAAGTGACCTCTTTCTGCAGAAAACACAAATAATCAATTCTAGACAATCATAAGTTGAGTGGCATATGACCCCACTTATATAGCGTGCTTTCTGTCTTCAATTTACGTGTATATTTTTAAAGATTCAATAGTATGAACGCTTCCTGAAACTTTACAAGCTGATCCACTTAGAAAAAATTTGCACGTGACCTACAAAGCGTAACATACACCACTTCTAGTGATTAGAAAGATACTGATTCAGCATGATTCTTTTAAAGATAAAAAAATCTATGCCTTAGAACATTAGTCATAAAGACTCAAAAATCTTTAATTTTTATCTGATTAGATCCATAGTATTGAGTGATTTAATAACTTTTCTTTGGCCATGAAATTTGTTTCTTCCCTAAATAATGGAATGCTGATTTTAAAGAGCTGCAGCAGATTTCGTTCTAAAGTCGCGGATTCTCTTTAGTGTTGAGTATACTTTTGTCGAAGAAAATTTAAAATCCTTTAAAAGGTTATAGAGTATTCCTTACTACTTTAAAATCCTAT
Source organism: Neodontobutis hainanensis (assembly GCA_024349245.1). Lineage (NCBI taxonomy): Eukaryota > Metazoa > Chordata > Actinopteri > Gobiiformes > Odontobutidae > Neodontobutis > Neodontobutis hainanensis. The sequence goes on from JALDNG010000632.1 coordinate 79,884, forward strand.
CCCTGATTTGTGTAAGCTTATTTTTGGACTGAGATTTCTTGAAAGCAGTTGAAAACGAGAACAGCTCCAAAAGATCATTGTCCAAACAGACAGGCAAGATATATGATGGCTGTTCAGTAGTCCATCCGTTAGCCACAGCGATTGTTACAATCCTAATTAACATTTTCCTAACCTCTGTGACAGATTTTATTTTCAAAATTAGCGCGGTTTACTTAAGCATGCAATCTAAGCAAACGTAGAAGTTTTTTTCCTAAAGATAATAACGATAATCTTTTGAAAGTTTTTAGTTTATTAATTATGCAACAATGGTTAAAATTATTTTCGATCTCCGTATGGGAAATAAATGCATATGTAGATTAACGTCATGCCGGAAAGAGAAAAAATGCTTTGAACCCAATATTTGAATGATTGGTGAAATTTTCGTCAATATACATCAAAATTTGACTGCATTTATTAATGCGATTAAAACAGAAGATAATTTTAACAATAAGAAATATATAAAAGTTCAAGATAATGTTCGTTGAATTGTTTAATACAGAGAAATATTCAAAAAAACTATCACTACAAAATCGTTCTTGAGTGGAAAATAGTAAAATATTTTTTGTATACTTAAATTTTTCTAAATAATTAACTTACATATTTTAAATCTTCGGAAAATTTCAGAGATTCCTATACAATTCAAAGGATGTTATCTGACCCATAACCTGATTTTTTGATTTAAAGTTCAAAGAATATTCAGATAAGTATTGAGGGATATAACTAAATTTATTAAAAAAGCGAAAATATTTTATTCTGTTGAAACATTTCTAACAAGGAAATAATTTAATTGAACTCAAAATTATCTCATGTGTTAATTTTAAGATTAAATCATATATAGGATGGCATCGAATGATTTTTTTCTTCATCAGATGATGTTTTACAGTATCTAATGTATTAAATATTTAAAAATTAATGTTTCATTCAATATTTCAAATACTATAAAGATTAGAATGAATGTATCAATACCTAATGACTTCCTATGAAAAAAACTCGATAAATATTAAAAAAGTTATGTAAAAGATAAGATATGAATCTACAAAAATAAAATTAATTAAATATAATTATTTGACAGGCGTCGGACATTTAATATAACATTGAGCCTGCGTTGAACGTGATCCCTATATTCTAATTAAAAGTGACATTTAAATCATAATTTTGATATATAGTTGATTTTATTTTTTAGGTATAGACAATAAAATTTAATAATTTTTAAGGAATATTTAGAGATATTTTTGATTACTGAATACAGATTAGATTTTGCATAATTCTAAAATACTGTTGCAACAATTTTAAATGTACTATTAAACAGAAAAGTAAATATATTTCCACTTTCATGCAAATTATACCTTTGGTGTATTATATTGATGAATTGACAGTTGATAGATTAAAAAAATAATCTTTTAAAGTTTTACGTAGTTTGTCAAAATTGTAATTTTTTTAGTTTTTTCTAACAGATATATAACAATAATTCGAATTTAAGCTAGAAAAATCTTATAAAAACTAGATTGTTATAACGAGTATAGACATTATTAAATTGACATGCGTAAATATAAGTAAACTCATTTTAATTAGACAACGAATAATCTGCATCGTAAAAGAGATATTTTATCACAATCTATCTTTTGATCATAAAGAAATGAAAAATAACAGTATATTCAAAGAATGTTTCATAAATGAAATTATTCGGTTATAAAATATCAATTTTATATTTAGCACATATATTTGAATTATTTTATTCTACGTCAAATAAAATTATACAAAAGAATCGCAAATATTTTCCAAATTATCCATAAAAATTAGCTTTTGAAATGTTAAATATCTAAAAATTTATTTAGTCGCGAATAGATTAGTTTGATCTTTCTTTTTGCTTCTAGAAAACCAAAGGAAAATGTATTGGTAATTATTAGCATAATTTTTGTGGGATTTGAGTAAGATAGTTCTTTAGACGTTGACAGGAGAAAGATAAATCACACAAAGATGTGTTATGTAAGTAATATAAGACAATAATTATGTCATTTACGTTAAAAGTTTAAATAAAATAAAAAGTTCGTAAATGTCAGTTTCGAGATTTGGGCCAACAATAAAATTCTAATATATCTTTGATTTACATGTTATAGATTAATTTAAAAGAAATATCTAGAGACATACAATGAAGTGTAATTGTACCTAGAAAGAATAAACAATTGTGGTCACTATTTTATTGATCCTAAAACCATAAAATTCAAAATAATTATCAACGGTTTTGGATAAATCGATTCTTTAGTCTTAAAACTGGTTTATAGGGATTTTTTCGTGAATATATCCTAAAATAAAATCACAATATTTTGGGAAATACATTTACGAGACAATTCTTAAACTTTTCTCAGATCGTAAAAAGATCCATTATTAATTATTTCGTATAAATTATAATTTTTAATCAAATTCACTTTTAATAAAGAGTTCTGTGAATATTTTATGATCAGCATCATTACACTATGAAACTGCGTTATTTATTTTTATGTAAAGCGAGGATGGGCATAATATATCATTTTATCCTTAAAGGAATTTATTTTAGTTATACGTCATAAGGAGTAGCTATCTTTATATATTTTGTAATTCTGTTAATCTCTTATGTCTACTTCACTCTAAATGTTTCAAAAATATGTGTAAAGTAGGGTTGAACACTCATTTTCTCTGGCTCTTTAGAGCGATCTTGTCTTTGTGGCTTTTTTTCAAAATCATAATAGACTTATATTCGCATCACGCAATAAATATAGATCCTTCGATACTCATTTAGGATAACTCAAACTAGTAGATTTAATCTCGTTGTCGCCAGAGAGCTCAAAGGTCTCCACCATTAAAGTGTAATAGATGTACAGAATAGAATATGAAATTCATGAAATCAATGAATAAAAGGTAATATTTTAAGACGCAAAATTATCACGAATAACCTATTTAAAATGTTCGTTGACAAGCTGTGGAATCATAAAAATATCCAAAAATTTGATAATTCCAATGATAATACATTTCGTATTATTATCTACTAATTCAAATATATTTTAAAATGAACAAAATTGATTTTCGAAAACTTGCGATTAAATATTTATTATCTTACAATATCTAAAGTTCATTATGACTAATTTTCACGTATTTGTATAAATATATTTTTGATTTATCTGATAGAAAAATTTATTATCTAATTAATTTGACGAATATAAATGGATTAAGAGACGGTCTGAAGCCGCATTGATCTATTATCTCACGTGTAAATAATAAGTTCATGTCACGATTATATTTGCACTTTTATTTTAAGATTAAAGACTAAATTTATAACTTATGATTGTTTGGTTATTTTTCATTAATAATAATGGATATTTAATCTATTTTATTGAAAATATATTTTTAACATGTAAATCTCATGAACTTTTTTGAAATAACAAAACTTTAAAAACAATAATCACGCGACATTACGAGAATATCGGTTTATAAACGACGATTGAATGATTTTAACGATATTTTTTCTCCTCTTATTTATAATTGATCGATCAATTGTTATTTCTCCTCATCTCGAAAAGATAAAATGGAGAACAAAAATCAAAAAAATTATTTAAAACGTAAATCTACAGAACATGAATCAACCGCGAAGAAGGTATCGTTGAACATATCGCAAAGTCAAACTCCTTTTCGAAATTTCGGTATTATAGATTCAAAAATAGGTGATAAAGACGTTTTACCATCTAGCTTGACAGAAATAATAACCAAAAAGAAAAATCCTATTTCAGATATTTCAGCGAGAAATAAATTAAAAAATAAAAAGTACTATGAAAAAAGGAAGAGACTTCTACGATTATCTCGCATTTATAAACCATCAAAATACGATCTGTATTCACCAACAGTTTTTCTCGCCGCGGAAAACAAGGGATCTGAATCGATAAGTTCTCTGGTTAATAAAATCCGAGATACTAGGAGAAAACTACAGATACCTGAATACTTGAGAACAAATAAAGGGAGATCAACAATAGAATATAAAGAGTCAAATATAACTCTCGAACCTAAGATATTAAAATTGATTTATAAACAGGATAAAAGATGTGGTAGGCATCCAGGATCGCATTTGTATCACAGTCCTTGTTCTACTGATAGCTTTTTAAAAGACAATAGTTATCGTCAGATAGCACGTTGGAGGTATTGTAGACAGTCATCTGTAAAAATGATAAAAGAATTTAAAAAAGGAAATAATTTTGATCTTTTAAAATCTTCATTATCTGATCAAGATGAAATTCAATTTGTGGATAATTTTTTAACTGAGTTCAGTCTTTTATCTCATTTCGAATCAAGTTGGATTTTAAAGAAAAATAAAAAAATTGAAAGTCTTTTATTTCAACAGCTAATTGATAATTTTCGCGAATTTTCACGAGCTATGCAATATCTATTTGATAAACATCGCTTGATGAAATCTGTATTAAATCGAAAATTTTATTTAAATCTAGAAGAGCTCATGTCAAATTTGAGCAGAAAAACATTTGCAGTATTTTAAAATAATTTTAGCAGCATTGCAAAACATTCATTTCAGATGATGTAACTACATATATGCGATGTGGTGTACTTGTTGATACTTTATACCTTCATAAATATAAAAATGGGTAAAATTATCGGAATAGTATTTTAAATGTACTTACTTAAGAAAAAATCAAAAATCACATATTTGATACACACAAAGAAATGATCATGATTGATCGAAAGGAACATTGATTTTGTTCTTAATTTAATACGTGACATAATTTTAAAAAATTATAATTTATTTCTATTCAATTAATTTCATTACAAGAATCGTAAAAATAGATAAGCGTTCAAATTTAATCGAGATAAAATTGTTTTGTAAATTTTAGAGATTCTTAAATATTGTGTTTTAGTTTATTTTTAAAGATAATAAATTTTTGAATTTTAATCATTAAGAAAAGGTGAAATTTAAATAAAATATTTATGTTTAGCTATTTTCATAGTTAGCTTAAATTGAATTTTTCAGTTAGTTAATTTCATACGTTATTATTTTTAACATTTTTATTGTCACTTTAAGTTTCTGTCAAAGTAGACAATTTTTATAAATGTTTTATATCTATTCATTAGCAATCGATAAAATTGTAAAAACATAAATTTATTCAAAATTTAATTATTTTATTTTTAGATTAATCTTATAAAATTTTATCGAATAATAGTAAATTATAAAAAATTAAATTTAAGCATATAATATCACAAGAAAGTATTTTGATTTAAATTTTACTTGGAATATTCTAATATGATGCTTTTTTTAAATCTTTCTCTGAATTTTTTTTCGAAAAGCATTAAATTATTTAAAAAGTAATATATTTTCTTCAAAAATTAAATCAAAACAACTTTCCCATACGTCATAGTATGTCACAACAGTGATTGGGTAAACGGAATTTATTGATGCTACAGATGAGATTTTTGACTTTCATGTAAATATATTGAATTGAGAAGTTCTGGTTTTAAATATTTTATGATGTCAAAGAACAAAAAAATGACAAGTTTTTGTGTTTTTTTTAAATTTATTATAATAAATGTCGTTCTACCAGAAATTAAAGAATGATAAATGAGAATGAATCAAAATTATAAATTCATTGTTGGATATTTCTTAGTATGAGAGCCAAAGATGTATAAATCACAACCAAACTTTAATTTCATCTTTACTTGTTAAAATCAGAATTTTAAATCTATTTAACATCTTTAATGATACAAAAAATATATTCATAGACGTTAGCCATATAGATAACAGGAAGGAAGACAAAAACGTGATATAAAATGAATCTTTAATGAATAATTTTAAAAACGAGAATATTCATTAAATCAAATATAATGTAGATACCTAACATTAATTTAGAAATCATGGCATTCACACGAAAAATAGTTGAATGGATTCAAGTAAAATCGCTTTGAATGTACAAAGACGCAAATTAAATTGATAAACTTTTAAATTATTAAAAAAAGTGGATGATAAACTTTAAAATGAGGCTACATTCCTTGTGAAAAAGTAAAAATAAGAAAATGACTTTTTCACTAGAATGAAACAAGATTTGTGATTATAATAATGTTTGAACATCTTTTCTCATATCCGTAAAATTATGAAGTGACTTGTGATAACTGTTTAAATTTCTTTCTTTATTTTTATTGTTTGTTATAAATGAGAAAAAATTAGGATTCAGGTGAATTTTAAAAATAACACTCCTGAACAAACAAATGAAGATATTTTAAAATCAAATTTTTAAAATTATTAGTTAGGAGTTGTTGACCGATCAACTCATATTTGTTGAAAATATAGAGCTTTACATTATCTGGGAAAAGCTGAAAACAATGAAATCCGAAATGTAAAAGATTAAACAAGGCTTACTTCTGTTTAGTTTCTCATTTTGAAATATTAATAACTTAATTATGATACAATAGTTTTTAATAACATTATGATAATTTGTCGCATAATTCTTTATGTATTAAGATAATTTTAGGAGAAAATTTAACTTTATTTAAATATTTCATTCAATGAACAAATTATATATTTTTGTTAATGGATAAATAATTTTTATTTTTTATGTCTATTTTAACTTCATTTTTTGGTTGAACTTATTGAGTCAAATTTTCGAAAAAGTTAAAATTTTAATTTTGTCCATAATAAACAGTTTTTCTTGATACAACCTTATTACTCTTTTAAATTGCAAATTATAACTTTATTAAATAGTTTGAATTTTCAAAAATTGTACTTATATTTCGTTTATATTTTTAAAGACAGTATAATAATAATTTACATCGTAAATATCGTTCTCTACGAAGAGTCATCTTTCGCTTTCACAAACATATATATGAAAAAAGTTATTTCTATTTATCATAAAATTTTTTTAATTTTCAGTCTATTATTAAGTATTTTCACAAAAATTCATTTTTTTAATTATTCATTTTTCACATATGCTATTTTTATGTCTGGAAATAAAGCAAGTAAATATAAATTTCATAAAAATTATGATTTTGTTATCGTAACATAATATACCGAGAACGAAAAAACATTCCCGACATAAATAAGTATCAATAAAGCTTTTTTATTTTTAAATGATCAGATAAATATACTATATTTTAATTAATTTAGTCTTTATATGAAAATTGAAAATCATCTAAATTTTATTTTTCATTTTTCAAAATTAATATGAATGAGATTATTTTGTTTAATCTTGAAAATTATTTACCATTAATAAGGTTTAATTTTTACAATATAATATATAATATGACAAATTATAAGACATTTTTTTGTTTATATCTCAATAAAATAAGATTGAAGTACATCATGAGATTATTTATATTTATGTATATCAGCTTTTCTGATCTTGTTCACTTTCAGAAGAATAATACACTTGAGTTAACCTGTAAAAACGCACACAGATATAAATCATTTTTAAATTATGAATCACTTAGTTTCAACATGTATAAAAATGTCGATGATTCTAAAATCAATTATATTCAGTATTGTATCACTGAGATTAATTGGAATTTTTATAATGTGATAAAATTTTCATTTTCATTTGTTAATTTATGTTAATAGATTTGTGTTATTGTTAAAAGATCGATAAATAATATAATTTTTAAATTAATATGTGCAGAAGTGAACTATAACAGAAAATTTATTTCGAATTTATTCGTGTCAAATAAAATAAATTATGTTTCAAAATGAATTTCATCAATGTATTTTAAACAAAGAATTAATATGAAGCTAAAAAACTTCAAATGCATTAAATCTTATAAAATTATGACAAAAGAGTGCTTAAGCAAAATTTAAATATCTGATTAGGAGATTTTTGACATTTAAAATTTAATATTTTTTTGTTTTTTACTTGATAAATTAAACTATTAACGCAAAAATAATTCTCAAAAGGAGAAAATATTGAACATTTGGAATATTAGTATTCTTTCTTTTTGGTGTTTATAAACCACTTTATTTGTTTTGAAAAAGATGAGAATAATTTCCTTTTGTATTGTCGTGTTTTCAAAAAAACAATATTTTATAATATCATAATCAAAATCATTAAGTTATGAATATGAAAAGGTGAAATTAATTTTGAAATATTTTTAATTAATGCTCTTTTCATGGAATATCCTCTGTTTGATAAGAGCTATTTACTTTTTAAAATTTAAATTGATATATATTCTCATTCTATCATGAATATACTTAAATTTATCTTTTCTTTGGAAATTTCAATTTTTAAATTGGAATGTATGTTTAATATATAAATTATTCATTAAAATTTTAATTTTTATAACTTATTTACTTTTGAAAAACTTGTTTATTAGTTCAAACTTCAATATTTTCTGTCCTGACAAAGTATAAATTCTCATCATGAAATACGTCTTTCAAACATTTTCACCAAATTAAAAATAATTTAAATTTGTTAATTTTTTTAAATTATAATCATATTTAGGCATTCAATAATCAATATATCTTGTATAGTTTTCTCAAACACTAATATTATGTCAAGAAGATTTTTTTTAATTTTATGAATCAACGAAAATTTCATAATTATATATTTTTATTTCTTAAATAATCTTTGTCATTTCAAAATATTCAAATTGTTACAATAATAAAATAAATTGTGTTAAATGAAATTTAATTTTAAAAATTCAAAAAAATCATAATTGTTGATGAATTAAATAGAATATTTTCTAAATTTATTTTTCAAAATATCTGAAATGAAGATCATATAAAATTGATTTGGAAATGAGAAATTCACAATTGACCTGACACCAAACTGATTCAAGAGTTACACTCAAAAATATCATGTATTTAGAGAGTGCATGTGAATTCGTTTGATTTATCTAAGAAAGAAATTGTTTATTTTAAAGAATAATTATTTGTTTAGATCATTATATTTCAGATTTTAAAATAAATTATATCAAATTATGTAGAGCGTTTTTCGATTAACTTAATAATTTTCGCATTTAAATTTTTTAATTTATCGATAAAGTTAAAATAATATTATGAAAAAATAATAAAAATTTATCAAATTTTGTGAATAAAATTATTCACGTATCTCTTCGTTCATTTCATCAAATATTCAAACATTTCAAAATTATAAAAATTCGTAATTTTCAGAATTAATTGTTTAAAATTTTCCATTAATTAGTTCTAGCAACGTAGTTTTGTAAGTTGCATCACCACGAATCACCATATTATTCCAAAATGTTAAAAAGTTTTCAATCGGATTCAAATACGGAGAATTTGCTAGGAAGATATTGAAAAATTATATTGAGTTATTTCCAAGCCCTCTATCAATTATCTAGTGGTAAATTCTGACATTCTCTTTGATTAAAATATGACAAAGAATTCCATTTGGGACATAAACTGGTTTCAGGTTTCTAAGAATTTTGTAAAAATCTTCCCAATTTAGACATCTTTCTTGAATTTTTTGATGTAGCATCCTATATCAGTTCATAACTCCCACTACATAAATATTTTGACTTTTATGTGTAAATCATTAAGAAAATCTTATTTTTCACTTTACTCTTGTCCATGTTGTGTTGAATGACCTTTAGGAATCTAACGGTCGAGAAATACAAAGTTAAGATCCTCGTTTTGAGTTTTTATATCCCCATAAATCAATGTATATGCTTCTTTAGCAACGTGTTGTGTCCATCTTCATACTCTCAGCTACCAGTGTCAAGTTTTTCATAGTATATTGAAATTGACACAACGATCTGTCCATTGTACTTAGATATAAACCTAAATTTGAAAGTTCTTCCAAGGTAACAGGACATTATTGATCAATATGAGTGAGTAACTGCTATATTTCTTCATTAGTTAATTGAAAACGCCTATTCCCACAAAGCTCTGATTGAAATATTAATCCGTTTTTCAATTACTTTGAATGATGGAGAAGATAGTCTCATAGTTTCGACCAAGAATCAAAGCTATAGTAGACACTGAATGACGTTATGCTGGCTTTGCCACGATTCTTTCCCATTCTTCGTTTCAAATATTTTTGTTCTTTCATCCCATCATGCATCGCCGAGTTCTACAAGACACTGCTAATTTTTCTACTGCGTTTGGGTTAATTTATTTCTTGTATTTCATCAAGTTCACTTGAAACAGATATTTTGTTATCTTAAATTTCTCTTTGCAAGTCTTCAACTATGAATGATAAAGATCAAAGGTGATTTATTCGATTGTTAAATTTTTGTAAATTGGAATGAAATTTTTCAGAAATTTATTTGAGTTAGAAAGATATTAAGTTGATAGCAAAATGTAAAGTTGATTGCAAGAACCCTATAAATTTAAATAAAAAAGTTTGATTAAAATATTAGCGATGAGAATTTTTAATTTAGTAGTTGTTCTTAAATTAAAAACCCTTTAAAATGTTGATTTAATAATTATGGTTGATTAAAGCACAATTCTAATCAAGAATCTTATATTTTGGATAATTAAAACTGAGTTATAGGATTAAGAATATTTTCATTTAAACTTTCCATATTTCGTTTAATTTATTTTACACCTTGTAGCATTTAATCGTGATCGATGAAGTGGCGGCTTATTAAAGTCATGGAACTAGGTGTATATTATAGTTTATGTTTATGCGTGTCTTAATAGATACGATATTATATTTTGTTCATTTTATTTTCTGAAATATCTAAACACAACATGCCCAACATCTAGGTTCATAAATATTATTTAAAAATAATTCCTGATATAAAACATAAATCTGAATAATTCAAAATCTCAAATTGGCTAAGATACTTGGAGGAGTTTTTAACAACTTCTGTGAAAAGAATACTAGTAGCCAGAAGATTTACATGCAATATTTTTTGAAATAAATAATTTGAAAATTATAGACAGAAAATAATTTTACATCTAAAGTCATTTGCGCCTAAAACTTTATCGTAGAAAAAATGTGAAAATATTTATTATTTAATGTTTATTAAAATACAAAATTTTGATATAAATTTAAATTTATTTAAGACTATTTATATTTTGGAAATATAGAAAAGTAAAAGATATGAAAGAATTGTAAAAACTTAAAACGCGATAATTTTACTCCATCAAGAAAATGCGGGTTAATATTGGAAGGTTTTTTCTTAAAATGCATATATATTTGGAATTTTATTTTTATTAATCAACCATTTGTATTGTCTCCTTAAAGAGGATCATTCCATAGAAGGAGCTGAGTATAAATCTTTTTAAAGTTATCTTTCGAATCAAAATGACTCACATGCAACAAAGTTATCTTTCTGCACTTAAAGTGTACAGATTCCTAACGATAAAATTCATAAATATCATGCGAAAAGAACAGAAGTATGTGCTTACCCTACAATTTCAACGGAGTTCAAACCATTATAGAAAAATTTAATCACAACTACCTCTTCTAAATCGATTTATATATTTAGGGATGTTTTGGGGAAATCAAAGAAAGATGTAGCGTTCTATCCTAGTTTATTACCCAAATATCTACGATTTTATTTCAATGAAGGGTAAACTTATATAGAAAAAGTCCCAGTCTGAATCAAAATAACTTATTTTGAACAGTATTAAACACCTCGGGAAGATATTACATTCACAGTTTGAAAATTTTGGAATAAATCCACACATAATGGCAGGAGAATAGAGTGATTTTTACATATAGTCAGGATCTTCTCTTTAATCAAAGTTATAGAACAGAGAATTAAAGATTGGGGAAATGTTAAATCTGTTAAATAATCGCAAGACGCACTCTAAGAATGTCGTTCTTATTTGTCAAGATAATAGTTTTTATCAACGTTTGAAGTGAGCTATGCGTCTAACGGTCAAGCATAGTTAAAAATGTTACCCAGAAAACATTTTTATCTATTATCAATAGCTAATCACTGATAAACATGAAAAAATATTGAAAAATAGTTTAGTGCTTTGCAACACTTTAAATCATGGTTAATCGAATAAATAGAAAAAACTTAGCAGTGATCTAACCTCGAAAACTTAAGAGAGTTTGGCGATTCTATGCAATATACCGTTGCTAAAAATCGAATAAAATCAAAAGCAACAAATAGTCACAATAAATTTCATAATTATTTACAAAAGCTTTTATCAAATTTGAGCAGTAAAACATTTCCGGCAAGCGTCAATCATTAAAAATATATTTGCAAAACCATATTTTCACAAAGTAGTAGAACCTATGTACGTGTTGTGAGACGGTCTTTGATAAATTGTATCTGATAAAATACAGAGAATTTGATGGTTCCATTTGATTAGTATTTAAAATTTATTGATTTTAGAATGATATAAATTCTCGTATGTATCAAAAATATAAAGATCTATATCTAGGATTGAATACCAATTGTGAGTGTATTCCTGATATGAGAAGATATATTAATAATTTATTCATATCTTATATCTTTTCAGAAATTAATTTTTTTAATCCCAAAAATATTTAACTGAGGAAACCTTTTGGTGAATTCAGATAATGAACAGAGCTGCATTTCCATAAATCAGAATTAAAATTTCTATAAATCTGAATTTTATTTTGTTTGAATTAACTAATACGTTTACTTAATTTGTTCATGATAAATGTCATATTTTTTATATTGATTCAAAAAATTGTTTTTTATTTAATATATTCAGATTATTTAAATTTATATATAATTTAATGTTTCAAATTGAGATTATTTATTTTTTATTAGCTCTATGGTTATGTTTTCTCAAAATATAAACCGAATATTGTCAATATTTTAGGCATATGACTGATAAGAGTAAAATATGTGGAATTGTTAAGAGTTTGCGCGCCATATTTTTACACACTCTAATCTAATTAAAATTATAAAAAATCATAGAAGCAGAAAAATATGAAAATTAAATTGATGTAAATTTGTAAATTACTCAAAAGTGAAATAAAAATAATATTTAACAAAATACAATGTCAAACATCCATGTTTTAATTCGAACCTAAAAATAAAACTTTTCGCATTTTGGCTTTTTCACAAATATACCTAAAGTGCATCTACAACCTCTCATTATATATGTTAAGAATTATTTCTTTCAGTTCTTTCCAAAATTGTTTTATATTATTTGAATGAATTATAGCATAATTTTTTGACATACTTTTTTCAATGATAAATGATATGATGACAATAATCTAACCTAGTAAGAAGAGAATAAACTCGCAAATTATCCGTAATTATTTCTTGTTGTTGCTCTTAAATTTTTTTGACAAGATAAATTATTTCGCGAAGATTCCTTGTTTGAGTCAACGCAAAACCTATAAGAAGTTCCTCGTTCCAAATATGATAATCTCCATAATGAGTTTCTTGTTAATACTCGTCAAATAAAACTTATATTGGAAATAAAGGGTTTCATAAATCTGAAAAATAGAAAATAGCAAAAAATTAATTCCTTCACTGTTTTAGGATTTCTCAATAGTTTATTTATCAGAAAATCATTACATTCAACAGCAGAATCACCACTTACTCAAATATGCATCGAAGTTTCGATATAACTCGATTTCATTGAAAAACACTATATTATTCCCAAAATTGTTTTTCAGTCTGAATTACTGTCTTAAAATATTAAATTCACAAATATGGAATATTTTGACATATTTTCAATCGAATTTCGGTGTATTATTTAATGCATGTCGTAATTTTCATCTATCTAAATGACAATGAGATATACATTGACAACAAACTTTACTATTGGTGTCAAAAATCTGTGTTGATGGAAATAAGCTTTCATCTTTACTTTTTTCCTCCAAATTCAAATATGTTCCTGGATATTTTTATTTTTAATTTCTTTAATGTTATGAATAAGAAAATGTTTAGTTATTATTTTGGACGAAAATTCTTTATACAACCATTATTTGAAACAAGAAGTTATTTTATAAGTTATTTTTATAAATTATGAAGCTTTTACAAAAATACTAAATAAAGTTAAGTTTTATTGGTAAAAATATAATTTTAAAAAGTGAAAACACGTAATATGTGTAAAATTACAAAAATGGTAAGTATTTTAAAACGTAATTATCTCAATTTTTTCATAAAATTAAATTAATTTTGACAATTTTATTTTTTTCATTTCTATCTATAACAAAATTTTTCAGTGATTTATAAATTTCAATTAAATCGAGTAATTTATGTTTGATAAAAGACTTATTAAGTGAGTAAATCATTAATCGGTAACTTAAAATTTAATTAATAAGAGTTGTTGTTTTACTCTGTTAAGTTATGAAGATATTTTTTTAATGCTAAATCATAAAAAATCAATATTTCAGATATTTTATCAATAAACTTTTTCCTAATAAATATATGATATTAAAAAAATTGATTAACGTTATTTTTACCAATGATTTTTTCATAATTTCTTCATAGGAATATGGGTATTTTGAATTTTAGTTTTGCATATTTTTGATGTGTAAATTTATTGAAAAAATATAAATATCACCGCGTTCGATGAACAAAGAGCATTCATGGATCTATCTGTATTATGGTGACTTTTGAGGGAGTTTTCTCATCAAAAGTCTTCACCTCAAAAAGATACTTAATCTACTTCCAAAAATCTAATGTTGCAGAGGTAGGGCGGTCCTAGAGGACAGAACAGAAATAGACGCTAAACGGATAAACTTAGAAAGCAGAGCCGTACCTAAGAAAGTTAATAAAAGAAAAATTGATTCAGAATGGTGCCAAGATATGTTTGATTCATCATTTTTTTGTCAAGAATGATTTTTAAAACGTTTAGAGGTCATCAGAACAAGCTTGTCTATGATTTAATCTTTAAAATTTGTCAATATACAATTTATTTCAAAGAAATCATTTCCAAACCTTGAAAGTATTGCAATGTGAATCAAATGAACATTGTTGATAATATTCAAAGCAAACAAAAGAACAAATTCATTATGAGAAATTGATGAAGTTGTCACAGTATTATGAATTTTGGATTGAACCATGAGCTTTATCAGCGTGTAAATAGAAATCTGTATTTACGAGTTCGAGTATCAGAATGACTTTTCATCAAACTATTTCAAATTGCAACGATTATCGTCATTTAGGGTGCTGAAAATTAGGTTAGTTTCTCATGTTTTCAAGAATAAAAATGTGACTCATACACTATTGTTAGAGTATTAAAATCACTTATCTCTGATAAGGACAAAATTATACTTTTATAAACATTTTAAATGAAATTGATTCTTTTGACTAATTTCTAAACATTTTAATTTGCTAAGAATAATTGATAAATTATCAGTTACCTCTTTAGACAGAAGATCGATGATTTAAAAAGAGTTTAAGGAAGAAATAAAATATCTATTATACAAAAGTCGAACAAAAAATAATAAAAATCTGATGTTAAATGTAGCATTTTAAACGCTCTCTCTTTTAGGAGAGGGTTAGAGGGTGTACATGGTTTTGAGTACTAATTGCTTTTCTGTACCTTCCAAAAATTGACTGAATTTTAAAGGGAAAAGAGAATAGTAGTTGCTCAGTTGTATATTAAAGGTAGCAACACGAACTAATTTTTTGACAGAGATATTAATAACTTTCTGCTAATTAGTTCAGATTGCAAAAAATTTATTCTATCTGAAAGGAAAAGTATAATATTTTATTAATTTATTTTTCTACCTAAGTTCAAAAATATTTATTCATTTTCAACGTTCTAATGATTTAAGAAAATGAATCTAAGTTATTTATTCAAAATTCAAATGTAATGTATCTTAAATTTATACATTTTTTCTCTTTATATATTAAAAATTATAAAACCAATTCAAAAATTTTTCAAGAATAAAAAATATTTAAATAAATTTAATAACATGATTTCATGATTAACTCTCTTGATATTTTTGAAGCGATTAAGTAATTTTCAACGTTCTATACGATTTTCAGTTTGTGTTACCATGATTACCCGTCCCTGAAATTCTATTATTCTAATACTACTCTTCTTATAATTTTAATTTAAGATAAAATATAAAAATACGAATTTCGCAAACAAAAATTAAATTCATAATCAAACATAGTTTCAACGTTTTTTGTTCTTTTACAATAAAAATAGACTTGACATATTAAAATAATTTTGAGATTAATGATATTCTAAATTTTTCAAAACTGCTAATTTCTTGACAATAAATCTCAAACGTTTTTATTGTTTCATCACATTCATGGAATGGTAGTTATTGTACATTCTTTTTAACACTGTGCTAAAATTTAGAATTTTTAGTTCTCTTTTGTTTCAAGATAATTTTTGGGATTTAAAGCTATTTTTCATTTATTATCGTCTAACTTCACCTGTTTCACAAATGTACGCATGAATAATACCTGAAAATCGTTTATATAGGAAGCATGCAATTTTTAAATATCATTTCAATGTAAGTCTCATTTTACCTCAATTTTTAAGTTTATAAACACGTATTTTTGTCGATTAGACTCTTATTTTATTTGAGTAATTTCTTCTTTTCAGTTTCCCACTTTTACCAGAAAAAATTTTTAATACAGATTACATACTAATTTCGCTTTTATAAAAAATAAAAAATAAGTAACTTTAGTTTATCTCTAGATATATATTTTTTAAATGATTGAAATTATCTATTATCTGTAAAAAACACTGCATTTAAATTTCAGGTGAATGTTATTGTCTTTTATGGCTGATATTTGTAAGTTATAAATGCAGCTGTTTTGACACTTTTTATAAATTTTTTTATTCTTTGGTTCTAAAAACAATAAGTTGAGAATTTGATATAAATGAATGACAATAGTTAGTTAAATTAAAACGTTATGAAAATTCCAGCATTGATGATATATTATTGTTTGTAAACTCAAAAAGCGTTTCGATGGACATTCATATGATTTTTAAGGAGAAACTTTTAAACAGGGAAGAATAAAATCTTGCAGATTAGGAACTCGTTGGATGAAAATGCCAAAATATTTGTCATATTTATTTTTAAACTATCATGAGTTTGATAAAAATTAAGTTATGCTTAAAGGGTAAAATTATAAGATAGAATATGTCATATGTATCTTTACTTGTTTTAATACGATTCTATTCGACAACAAAATGCATTGAAGAAACGAGTGAGTGGAGTAAGCTACTTTCTGATATTAATCTCTATGTACTCTTCACATCATTTAACTAGTTTTCAAATATATTTGAAGAGTTTTCAAGTATTTTCATCTTTGTCATTGCTTGGTTCATACTAGTATCTCTAAATATATGCGTATAAAGTAACTTTTTAAAAAATTGATTCATTTTTCCTTGTTATTTCTCATATTCTTCATGAACACATAAAACTTATGATGATACATCTTCGAATAATATTTACAACATTTTCTTTAAAGTTTTATAATACTTATCATCTACCTGGCAAAAATCAGTGTAATATTTAATTCAAGAAACTAGCTCTACTATTTAGATCGTTTATATTTTTATCTAGGATTTAAACAAAAGCAGTAGGTCACACCATCGGCAAAATATATTTTCAATTATAAGTGAGGCGCCCTCATGGGTCGCACCCAGGCTGGGTGTTGCAGGTAAATATTGAGGTTAGGCCAGCGGCGATTCGCCAACGTTAGTGGCATCCAAGATAATGTAGATTGTCCCCAATATCCTAACGTTGGTCGAATCCTGATCGTCCCATTCGAGGGTCCGCTGAATATGAGAGTTGACTCCCATGATCGTAGTTCTCTTAAAGTTCGTTTTTTAAAAAAACAAAATAGATCAGTAAATTAATTGACCCATCAATTTCATGTTTTATCACTGCCGCAGACCCAGTGGTACATGCACATCACATTTTTTTATTCTGCTAATTCATTCAAATAAAAAAATGTGCTCCCTTTTAGGAAATTCGATTCCAAATTTGATTTGTCAATCAAATCATTTACTGAATAAATCGTAAGTCGATTGTTTTAAAAGAACTGTTTTTTGATGACCTATATTCCATAAGTTGTTAAATCTTTTTATGCATTCATTTATTAAAGATACATCATCTCTTTAACGTAAAAGTGTTATTTTAAAAGGGTAATAAGATTTTTTATGAATGTTTGTTTGATTTTCCATGCTAATTTAAAAATCCGAAAGACATTAATCAGTTTTTTACAATAATAACATAAATTCTTTGCTATAATTCAAACATTTTGATTCTAATGTAAAAATATTTTCAGTATGGTTAACATTTTTTCCAATAATATGATTCAATAAACTATTTTAAAAATGCCCTATCACATTTACAACCCAAAACCTTTTCATGATTTTATGTTTAACGCTAAAGTCATGTTCGATATTTATATCATTCTTGATGTAACACACTTTTTTTGTGTTACTATCGTCTAAAATTGTATAATGATGATTCTGCTGCGCTAGAAAATCGTTGGTTCTTTACTATAGCATTATTTTGTCTGACACTTAACGTATTTTGAAATTTCATATTTTCTCTTCTTAATCAGTGTAAGTATGAAAGTAAATTTATTGATTTTTGAAAAACCGTTGAAAAGTATTTTATTGGATATTTAGAAACTATATTGTTTATTCTTTTATTTTTTTCAAGAATTAAAATAATTTTTCATGTCTCCTGACATACCCGCCATAAATCTCAATAATTGCACGTGGAATTTCGAAATTCGCAGAACTAGTAAAATGAGCAACATTTTACCACTTTATTCAGAAGCCAGATGGAGATTTTTATGAAATTAATATTTATTTCCAATAATTTTTCAACTACATAATCTTTTGCATCTCTAGCTGTTCTTATTCTTGTCCAACCTTGGTTGCCATCTAGACCACAAATACAAACATAGGTTCTTCTAAAGATATTGAATTAAGAGCATAAAGAACACATTCATATGAACATGAAAAATTAATATTATTTTCAAAATCTAGTCAGAGGATTCATTGAGTAAGCAAGGCGGTTATGCGTTTCAATGTAATTATTTTTGCGAGCTGCTAACTTAAATATGGATTTCTATGATATCATTTTGAGCTTTCTCTATAACCTGTGGGTTTAGCGAATCCTATTGTTTTTAATCTATGCTGAGATTTATATTAGTTTTATTTCGAATCAAGTTAAACCTTTGATTTTTCACGTGTATTTTCAGGAATTTATAAATTTCTTCTGGCAGTATAAAAAAATCATATGAGTTTCGTATTATTACTCGATAATTTTGAGTAAATTCGGTGAATCAGAATTCGTACTCGGTACACAGTTACTTCCGAAATTTAGAGAACTGGATTCGGTATTTTCTTTTGAAATACTAAAACTATGATATTCTATCAAGGTTTTTAAATTACTGAATTTACTTGGAGGTAATTTTCACTTCGTTCTTCTTCTCTTGAAGTGATAGTTATTTCGTCATCAGAATCGTTTTCTTGTTAGTTATTAACTTGATATATTCTGTGAGCAGCTGTTGTATTTGGGAGGTCAGGCAGTGAGTAACAACCAACATCAAAAGGTACGAGTGACAAATCTAAAATTAAAAATCTTTAAAACAACGTTTTATGAAGTAAAAAGGATAAATAAACTGAAACCGAAATAAAACGATTTATAATTTATTGTATTAGGATATATATAAATTAAAGGTTTAAGGAGACAAACAATCTAGTCGTCTGGATGTGAACATTCAGCTGTTTCAGTTAACTAATGCTGAAATTTCCACCCATAGGATAAAAATTGATCCCCGTATAATATTTAAAAATTTATCATTTTACACTATATCATGAGAAACCTTGAAATCTAACACCAAACGAATGAAAACATGTGATCATGTTGGACCTTTATAAAAATAAAAGTAAAATTTGGTAAAAACTCAATGAATATCTAAGAAAAGGCTTCAAAATTAGACAAAATTGCTTGATTTTCTTCTTATCTGATGAGCAATATTTTAAAGTTTAATCATAATATGTCATGTTAAACGGCTGTCTCTGAGTCAAATATTTTTTGAACAATTCATAAACCTTAATGAGTTACATACATTATCACCGAGTATATTAGAGAATAGGCGCTTTCATTGTTTCGAGGCAAAGGTTCAAATGAGCATGGTCTAGTTGGTATGAATTTAAACTTTCCCACGCGGAAACTTTTGTCGCGGAGTTAACTTGAAACAATGAACCAAAACTTTTTACTTTTAACGGGAGTCTGAATGATTTGAAAAATTTAAGGAATGATGTTAAATTTTATTTTTAATATTTAAATTATTTTTTGTTTTAAGTGTTTTTATACTTCAGATTTTAAAAATGCTTCAAATATAAACTTTTCAATAAAAGATTAAAAATTAAATTTTAAATTTTTAGATTATAGTAAGAAAGAGATGACCACAACAGATATTTTTTGTGGAAATACATAAAATTTCGAATATGAATATTCAAAAAATTCTATCGAATATTAATTCGATAGTTTAAACTTATCAAGGGAATGGCAAATTTAACTTTATAAATAAATCTATAAATGTTAAAATACATTCACACACAGAACTTCTTTTCACGTGAAATAAAATTTGAGAGTATATTTGCTATCATATACTAATTGATTGTAGAAAATGAATTTTTCATAGACGTTAAAACTAGATTGAAAATAGTTGGACGTGTGAGGTTTGTTAACGTTTCCTTTTCCCGAAACAGAAGCTGACAAACGTATTATATGAATTTTAGTTATAAGAAGGAATTGAAGTTCATTCTTCAAAAATGTTTCATATTTTAAAATTAAATGTTTTTTGAATTTACAATATGCGTAACTTTTTGAATTGTTTTATTTTATTTGGAATAATATAACTTAGATGCCGAGTTTTGTCGAAGTAAAATAAATCAAACTCCAAATAATTTCGATATACTCAGATTTCATGATTAGAAGATAATTTAACTTAAATTAAGTCATCGAATTAGCATTAAAATCTTCAAGCAACTATTTATGTTATTTATGTTCTATAAAATAGATATTTTAAAAATAACAGTTTTCGGCATTATTATTCTTAATTCATGTGTTTATCCAATGAGCAGTAACAATTACAACTTTCATATTTTGAATTGAATATCTATGTTCGTTTTATAGGATGTTTTAGTAATCTGTCTTTTATCTTCTTAAAAATCTTCAAACATATTATGAGGCGATTTTAGACGATTTTTGAAAATGAAAAAATTTTATTCACAACTTCTAACTTTGGTTTGATGTTAGGATGTGATATATCTGGTACATTCATGTGTTTTCTACGTCACAATTTTTACATTTCACGGAAGTATAGCGATACACCTTCAAAGTATATGATCGTGAATCAAAATTAACATTTAGAATTTTGCAAAAAGTTTACCTTAAGAATCACAAACACATGAAAGATGAATATATTGTTTTTATGTTGGATTTTATCGTTTTTAGCAGATCAACACACTTTTGCGACCTAAAACCAAAAAATATTATGTATCTTCCAAATTAAATGTCATACGAATATGTTGATTTGCATATATTGAACTCACTTATAAATCAAGAAAATTATTGAATTATAAGATTTATGAAACAAAGAGAATTCATTAAAATTTGTCATATTGGTTAAAGCAACATATCTTCCTTTTTTATTTATTTTGTATTTCAAAATTTGTCTAACCTGTGTTGATATTGTTGAAATATATTTTTGAAAGTATATCTGTTGAGGAAGTTCTGCCATTTTGACTGTTAACATTTTAACCTTCAGTTTCCTTATGCATCAATGTCTGGACTAATTTTTAGAATAGTGAGAGGTTAATCACACTTAATATATCTAATCCTATTTAATTGACAATCAAAGGTTGACAGGGTCTGATTTTAGAGAAACAAATGGCCCATTTCATTTTTAAGTTTATTCAAAACCGTTAAAACTTTGAACTTCTTAATGGCCGAAATGATTTTAAAAGATTAATTTCTACCAGTTAATTTTATTTAAATAATTTTTAAACATTTTTAGGATATTCTTATCTTTCGTGTTTGTTGGCGTTGACTTTAAAATCTTGTTGTATATATTTATTCATTAACCATCCGGTCTTTTAGAAACAGTTAAAAGTTGGCAGTTTTAATCTCATCAAAAATGTGTTTATTTAAAGATTTAATTTTTTGTTGATGAGATGATTGGCAAAAGCTGAATGACAAACATAATTTTATAAATATTCATAAGAATAAAATAAAAAAATTTATCATATATTTAATTTGAGAAAACGATTTTAATATTGATTTAACAGAGTATTATTTGAAATATATTATGCTAAAACGTATGGGGCTTTTTATTACCCGCATCTTTTCATAAATTTCAGAAAGTATTTGAAAAAATCTGAGTCATTTATAAAATATACGAATAAATAAAAAGAAGTTTACTAATCTTAATATTTTTAATAAATAAAATATATTTACAACATCAATGAAGAATTAGTTTTTTTAATTTCATTCCAAATGATTAAACGAAAATATCATGTGTTTTTTTATGAATGCGGTTTATAAAAATAACAATGATTTTAGAATTCACGTGTGATATGTGTAATTCTAATAAAGGTCAAAATAATTGAAAAATCGAGCGTTCTTTTATTCATTTATTTATTTGTCTTCAAACGATAAAACTGATTTCTTTTGTGACAAGTTTTTTTCCTTTATGGATATTTGAAAAGATTAAATATGGTTAAAAATTAAAATTTTGCAGAATTAATATTTTAACATTAATGTGTGTTAAAGTTAGCTATAAATTCTTTGATTAACAAAAATTAAAAATTAGAACAGAGTCCATTAATTTCGTACAAAAACGTAATTTGTGCTCCTCAAAGCTTTTAACCTGAAATTAATCAAGTATCAGGAAGAAATAATTTCGTGGAAAAGATTCTGGAAAGATATTTTGAAAACCGATTTTAAATTTTAATTTTCTATTTCAGTTTTATAAAAGTTCAAGACATGTAAATTATCTCGAAAGAACAAGATAAGAAGTGAAAAATACGGGTCAGTGTGTTACTTGTCGATATTGAATTTGAAAAACGGATTCAATAATATTTCATTTTAAACGCTTGGCAAGGATTTTTATTCGTGAGATCTATCATCCCTTAAAAACATCCAAACGTTTTTTGTTGTACTCGTGTCATAAATTTTGCTGGAAGAGTACAAAAGTAATAAAGAATGAAAAAATATAAAATTTTAACTCGTATTATCCTCGATCGCCACAATTTTTTGAAAAACGCTTCAAGATGGGAGAGCTAATATAGATTATTTTTTGTATATTTTGTGAAACATAATTGAAGAAATTTATGAACCATACTTTGAAATGTGACACAGATTATCCTACGCTACGGATAAATAAACACAGAAAACTTCTCATTCTTAGAGTGATTATTTTAAATTTATCCAGAATATTGTAACAAGTATGTAAAATTTTTAAAATATACAATAAAATTAGTTTTCGGCTGATCTTTTGGATGCTTTGAACCACATAATTTGAGAGAAAGAACATTGAGACTTTTCAAATAAAAATTCTTAGCTTGTGTATTTTCTGAGAAAGTAAAGTAGGATTTTTTCCTTTTATATGTGAAAATTATGTTTCATTGTCAATAAAAAAATTCTGGTTTTTCTTCACCTAAACAATTTTGCCAGTTTTGGATTGCGATTTAATGCATTTTGCGAAGCTTCACGTCATGAAAAAGTAAGCTATCAATATCTAATTTTAACAGTTTCTCTTTTCCAACAAATCAAATTATGCAGTTTTGCTTTTATTAATCGATAAGTATGAGACTTTCGAATACTTCCGAGAATTTTAAAAATATGGGTTTTATTAACTAACATCATTAAAATTATCTCTATCGATGTGCAGAATATTTTTGTGAAAATTTGTTTAATAAATGGTGTTAAGTACTTGGATTTCGTCGTTGCATCATTCACAAAATTGAAAAATGCCTCCGTTTTTATCAGCATACTTTCTTATTTTTATGCACATAATTTTGATTAAACTCTATTCAGCCATATGGAAAGTTCTGAAAAATTTGATTTTTCTGCATATTTCCAAAATAATTAAAGAGAGAACGCATGGTTTATATTAAACTCGAATCTGTAAATGAATCATTCATGTTAAATTCGTTGCTTTTATCTCACACGATTCAAAGAACTTCATCAAAATGTTTGAATCAATAAAACAGGAAACCTTTAAAGTCGGAAGGGATAAAAACAATTAAACCCAAAATCTGCCGGTTCTCATCAATATATACATTGAAGATCATTCCCTCTCAGAATTCAATGACTATCATAAGAACATCATTTTTAATATGGGCAATACTTTCCGTGAATTCAATCATGAGACAAAAGATGCTCTTATTTTATTAAACCTATGTCACTTCCATTATATTCTTAAAATTAAAATTAGTCGTTTTTTACTTTTGGAATTGTTTCGATATTTTTTATTCAAATATCTGTGAATACACATGTTTCAAAGACCATATCATCCTTTACGACTCCTCAATTTTCTCTAAACCAAGATATCTTCATATATTGATATATTTTCAAAACTTGTATATTACACGAATCAATTTTTATGAAGCTCATAGAAGCAACCGCCTATTTTTCATGATATGACTTTCATGTTATTTTTAAAGATGAAATGGATAACATTGTCTGGTATGAAAATTATAATATTTTATTTAGAACTAAGATCCAGTTGACATACTAAACCTGAAAAGGAAAGAGCGATTTCAAAGATCGTAACAAATATGGACAAGTCAAAAACAAAAATGTTCACATTTAAATCAAAAGATGATAGGCTAAATTAACTTACATTAATGTACGTTTCATAAAGAAAATTGTTATACTACATGTAAAAAATAATGATACTATTTTCATTTATGTCCAAATGGAAATGAAATTAATTGACAAGATAAAGTCTAAATTATCGAGGTGTGAATTGCGCGTGCGCGTTTTTTAAAAATCTGAATACATGGAGAATAGCTATGATATGAAAATCCAAAGAGAACAAAAATTGTTATGTGTACAGTTTCCGGGATACTTTAAAGATCCAAAAAATGCAATTGATCTTCTAGGAGGGTGTGATAACATCATAAAAAATGTTCGTCAACTAACTCCAATAAGTCTCCAGTAATATTTAAGCTAATTAAGATTTCGACCGAATGACCCCTTTTCTATTCCAGTAAAATCAGATATTTCAGAAAGTTCCGGAATGCTGGTAAAATTTCGAAGGAAAAAGAACGATACAGACATGAAGACCGATGTCCTTATAGTTGGGTTAGTAAATAAAATCGTCAAGTAAAAATAAAAATTTATCTAGGTTCAACAAACTTGCTGACTTTCAAATTCAAAGCGATCCGATATTCTCAAAATTGATGTCGTCGTTTTTTGGGTCTGAGTACATAAAAAGCGACCAGAATTTGCATTTGCGCCAAAATCGTTTTCTAGAAGAAATTTACCATTCAATATGAATATACCTGCCGTTGAATTAGACTTAGACAAGATCCTGAGTGGCCAAAGTTTAAAAATATCAACTGGAACAAACTACTATGAAGGTTAATTATTTTTATGTTTTCAAGCTTCAAAAGATGTCGAAATACCTCGACCGATTGCTAGTATTGTACATTCAAATTTGCTGTCTCAAAGATTGATAGAGCTGAGAGAGGTTTTCAACCAAAGGTTATCATATATATTTATTCTAGGCCCGTTTGCACGCGAGAGTATCTACAGCATCACTGTCCAGCTACTTTCACATACCATGGATTCAAAACAGCTCTGCCTAACATTGCCACATACTCAAAATCTGGCCCGTATAAATCAACGTGGTGTTTACACGGCCGCGATTATAGAACAGATAAATCTCTAGCAATGTAACTTTACTTTTCCATTTAGTTATCAAATTATTGAATTGGGTTTCAAACATATAAAATCGAAATCAGCAAACAAGGACAGCTACATTTTTGATCCAAAGAACCCTACTCCATCAAGGCTTTATCAGTATTGTGATATCAATATTGAAAACGTACAGCGACTTTTAGCAGATTCTCTCAAAGTTTAACTTTCGTTTATAATCAGGATGAGTATAATGAGATCGATGGATGGTATGAGCACGACGTGAAGGAAAATGTCCGATTGTTGATGAGAAATCAAGTTCATCAAACCCGAAAATCATTAGGTTATACAACACACATCAACAGCCAGTAAAAAAACTAGTTGTATATAAATAAACTATTTTTAACATAAATTCATACCTTTGTTTTGTGTCGTGAACACTCGTAATTCTTTCCATTCCAAGTTTATATTCTCGATGGCGTTTATTTCATGGTTATTTTATTTTCATGTATATCTTTTAACACAGCAAGGATCTCACTTTTCCTCAATATCAAATGGTTCAATAAGCAGAAGACGAGGACCAAAATTGGACAGTGATGCACCAATACTTATAATATATTTGAATAACTTCTGCAGTGTACTCGGATAGCTTTCTAGTGTTATACAATTCTCTTTCATTGTTATAATTCCAGAATATTTAAGGAATCTTCTGGCCAATTAGCAATGATGAATGGGAAAGTCTCCTTCATCAGACTTACTAATTCGAGCGCGCATGACAGTGTATGTCTTTTAAAACTGTGCAGAAGTCAGAAGTGTCAACAACTTTGTTTAAACAAGACTTTTGAAATAAAAATTGAGCATTAAATTCTTTAAGAATTTGTATTAATAACAAGCTAAAACACTGCCAACAAGCTAAAATGCGATGAAGTCACTCAGGAGGAATTCAAAAGCCATATTGAAGGAGAACTTTATGTTCTTATCCAGCAACATATACTAATTTCCATAATACGCTTATATTGTGTTTATGTTGCAAAAGAATCATCTGGATCAGGAACTTTGTATATAAATGTTTAATTATGTTATCAATTTTGAATTTATCAAAGTTCAACGTCTAAAATGTCTGTTTTTGAAACAATTGCCATTTTTAAACAAAACCAGCGAATTGACACGAGGGTTTTTTTGCATCTGACGAAGTTTCTCTTTTGACTCGCAGAAGAGGCCTTTTAATTGTGTAAAATAAATCTTAATTTTCTTTTTCAAAAATGTTTGAGAGTCAGTGAACTTAGAATGTGCAAAACAAATTTTATCTGATTTCATAATTTAGCAATACTAATGAACTGACTCATTGAGGAATTCGCCAGTAATTCTCCTTATCGAGTTCCTTCGCGTCCAAAAATTTGTTTAAATGGATGAATTTCTGAAACATATTTATGATCTTTATTTCGTTCGGCTCAAACATGGTAATTTTAAAGTAGTTGTACAGCTTCAACGCTTGAATAAATAAATGTACCCGTCAAAGGTAATGATCTGCTTGAAACTTTGATATTGTACGCGAGGAAAAGTATCATAAAATGCCAAGTATTTGAGTTTGTAATCCCCATTGGTTTTTCGGCTCGATAGATAAAATATCGATGTCTGGCATTGTTAGAACTGTTATTTGGAAGAATCATATAGAATACCCATGTATCCCTCCCTCATCAAGAAGTCAGGTGTCAGTAAATCAAGTATAAAATATGTCATGGATGTTGTAAGAATATCATTTATCGAAATTCGAATTAAAGCACTTAATCTTCGTGATTTCAGACAGATTCTATTAAACCTCGACGAAGAATATGAAAGGTTTCTTCTATCTGTGGTGTCAGAATGTGTCTAAAGTGACATTTCTGAAAGAATCTTTGTCGATGATAAATACTGTGTTTCTACTTGTATATTTATAAAATTAATTTAATTGTGTGAAACGCTTTTCCTCTCTACCTTAATGACCTAGGATTTTTGAGGGGTATCGCGTCTCATTGTAACGATACAAAAAGGAAGTTACAAAGAAAAAAATTGCTGCCGACCAAGTTTCGAAAAAAAACCTCTTCATTTGCAAGAAACTGTGCCTTTTTAATCAAAAGGTAACAGAAGGGACTTTAGAGGTGTTTTCACCTCCGAAGACATATTTGGTGAAACATGAATCTGTTTTGAGACTAAATCGGATTACAGTGGATATTATTCTGAATATCTTTCCATCGAAATTTCAAAAGTTAACGAAATAAAAAATGTGGCTTTTATAGCTGCTCGAGAAACCAATACTGCAGACGAGCTAAGACCTCGAGCAGAGTGTGCGGTTTTCAGTGGATGAGATTCCCCAACGGAGGTAAATAAACGAAAACGTCCTTTGAAATACGATTCTGATCCTAGGTTTAAATTTCTGTGGGGAACTGCTTCACTTTCAACTCATCTTTCGACCTCATTTTAGCGACTATTCCGTTTTAAATAATTCAAACATTTGAGTTCAAAAGCTCATAAGTACTTTTGTCGTTTTGGTTCAACTTAAGAATGCGATTAATCAATTTCCCCTTTGACGTTGAAAGCATAAAGGCATTCAAGACTTTCCATTAGTAACCTACCTGCCCTTATGACTTCGGCCACGGCGACGTTTGTTCCTAGATTTTGATGTGAATAACTTTATCTGGTTAAAAAAATTCAAAATTGTATGTTTATTAACTTAATAACTGTTCCAAAATTTTATTTAAGATGAAGTGATTTTAGAATTGTTTATTTTATATCAGATATGACAGAATTTTAGAACTGAACTTTCTGATTTTACAGTTTGAGAATTTAGTTTCTGAGAATCAATCATGATAATATATGAGCGGATAAATTCCTAACACTGCATAACACTTAATACCCGAACTAATTAATATCTTCTGATCAAAAAAACTGTCGAACTACTGAGTTATAACATTTGTTTTGGCGTAATTTCGACTTTTTTCCTTCACCGAAAGATTGAATTTAGATTTTTCTGTTAACATTTCTATTTAAGACTGTTATGGTACAATTCACCGAAAATAAAATAGTTTTTAACCCTTTTTTTATATTTAAATAATTTTTTAATTCATTTTCAGTTTGAATTGAAAAAGAATACATGCAAACTATTTTTATTGATAAATTCACATTAAAATAAACATAAAACAAATTAAAAATCATTTAACTAATTTAATTGAATCGTTTAGTTCGTCAAGAAGTTCAAACAGGTCTAGAGCACGATTTTTATATAGATCCCACAGTCTTTATATTTTTCATCCTGTTGGACGTAGACGCGCTTCCTGGCCTTCGGCTTTCCCCCACCAAGGAGTCTCCTCAACTCTATATCAGCATAGATCTGAATTGCTTCAGAACAGAACCAACCTCCAAAAGCTTGCAGTACTTTTATTTATTTTTTATTTAGTTTCGAGTGAAACCTTCCGCCGCGTTGTTTGTTCTTCCACGTAAATCACCAAATGATTCCAAGTTTGCCTGCTGAATAGACTTGTATCAGACCGTGAGAGCCAAGTGTTCTCCATGTATAATTTAAACTCAAAACACTTTCATTATCTTCTGTCAAAAGATTCAGGATATGATCCAGGCAGAGTCGATGCTTTCCAAAGGGATTAATGGCAAAGCAGAGCATAAGTGGACACAACGTTTAAAATTTGTATCTCCATGATACAACTCCGTCAGACCTAAACTTTGTACCCGCCTCCAAATTGCTTGCCGAAGTGGAAGTAACAACCACGAATTTCAGCCACTGGAAAGACTACACGAGCTGCATTAAATGCGGCTTGCTCGAAATCAATTTGGATTCGACGAGGAGAAAAATCTATGTTACTCTCAGCAAGCCTCTTCTTTACAACAGGCATCATTTGAGTGTATGCTGTCTGGGTGTTACTGTTCATAAAACAGTATAGTAGAGAAAAACTTTGACCAGAAAAGACACCGTGCAAAATATAAATTTGGTAAAATGAAGTAGAAAAGGATTTATATGTACCATCCATAACGATAATGAGGTTTCGCACGTTTGCGAATCGTTGAATGAAAGTGGAATCTCCCAAAACTACTAACGCTTCATCACCAAATGAAACATGTAATAACATATTTACATTCTCAGAAAGACGAAAGAAGTCGAAATTAAAAGAATCACTATCAAGAACAATTCCCATTGGTGCTACTTCCTTTTCCATCTGTAGATCGACACTTTAAGAGTGTGGAAGGAGGGTAGAAACAGTGCAACATCATGAGTGTACGATTGCACAAGATCTGCCTTTGCACAATCATACATGTCTTGGGCCGGTCTGTAGGGATTGCTGGTGACCATTTCCTTAATATTAGTGCGCAGTTGAGAAGAAACTATAAACTCCTCGTCGTTAGAATGGTAGTGCGTACCATTAACACTTAACAAATTTCTGTTCAAAGAGACGGCAGTGACATTAAAAGTGTCATATTTGCAGTTCCAGTAACATTTCCCTCCAGATATTCGTTTTTTGATTCGAAAAACCTAAACCAGAATCAGTTAGAACTTCTTGCCCCATTTTCACTCCCATTCCAGCATGTTTTTTCCATTTTTTAGGGAAGCAAATTATTTATTTCATTATCTGGGAATTGATAATACGGCGAATCGTTACGTCACGGAATATATCATCCCAGAGCGAGATTTAAAATTGATCTTTTTCGGTAACCCTTTTGAATTTCCGGAAAACACAAACGTTCGATTCGATAGTTTTTCTTCTTGGCTTCGGCAACTGTTTAATACCATTGACTATTGCTTGCTTTTATGGTTACAGTTTTCAGCAATTCTTTAATTCGCGTGTTCCTTTTAATTATTAAATTTAAAGAGAATCGATAATGTCATTTACACTGAGGAAAGATATAATCTGTGGTTATTTTATTCTTGAGTAATTTTGTTCATCCATAATCATTTGATAGAGAAAATACGTGATGTGATGTTTCGACGATAGATTCAATGATGTTATGAATTTTTCCGATACTTAGGCATTGACTTTACATTTTTGTTTTTGATATCAATCTATCACAGTTAGAAATTTCGACAATTAAATCATTTCCTAAAATGAAGTCACAACCTCATATCATTTGGGTGTGTATTTCTCCCATCACAGGGAGATTCAATCTAATAACAACCCATGACCATTTGATATGGATGGTTACTTCTCTGACAGTTTTATTCAGACAACCATTAGCTTTTAGAAAATTTAAATATGATGAACTTAATACACACGTTTTTGATCAATAGTTAATTTTGGAAATTGAAACACATGACCCTGTGCTGACAAAAGCCTTGACTTTGATTGAATCTTCTTCAGAAACATCTACGATTGGCAGCTTAATTCTCGTGTCATTAAGACAAGATGAGTAAAATGTTTGAAAATAATTTTAACTATTTCTGTTTAATCTACAGGATATACGTTTAATGTACCTTCTTTGTCGTGTCACATACCACAGATAACCTATACTAGACTATCATTAGTAGTTTTACGTTCGACCACACTTATCTGGCGTGCTTTCTGCAGACAGTATTATGTATTTTTGGAAAGATTCGATAGACTGAACTTTTCCTCAACCTTATACGTAGCTCCTCTCATGCATTTTGGGTTTCAGGCCTAGAAAGCTTAAAAGAACACATTTTTTGTTTTCAGAGTTACTGATCGAGCATGAACCTTTTCAAGATTAAAAGTCTCTGTCTTAAAATAGAAGTCATAAAGAGCCATATCTCACAGAACTATGAGCTGATAAGCTGCAGCAATACTGAGTAATTGAAGGACATTCTGCTTGAACATGAAATTTTTCTTGGCTTCCTCAAAGAACGGAAGCCTTACTGATAGGAGATGTATTATTTCCCCATTCTTAAGCCACGGATTAATTGTGGTGATTTTATACATTTGCATAAAAACTTTGAAATGATTCGAAGGGTCTTCATATATTCATAGCTTATTCGAAATTCTATCCATGGTTTGAGTGAGCTTCTACTCTGACTGATGTGTGGTGAAAGCATTTAACAACGAGTACATATCCTTAAAGATCATCGTACAGACAGGCAAGCAAACGGAGTGGCTGATGCTCACGTGGCTATTTGTTAGCCAAAGCGATTTCTTATAAAATTAGAACCACTTCCTAATATCTGTATCAGATGTAATTGTCAGAATTTTATGATTTGTGTTCAGCCGCAGTATACCTAAATTTAACGTATGCTTTTACATTAAGGTAACTACGATAATTAGTCTTCTGTAGTTGACGATTATTAATTATGCTACAATGTTTAAAATAATTTCCACCTCTTTATGGAAAATAAATGCATATGGAGTTATAATCTTGCCGGAAGTTAATACAAACGCTTAGATAGTTATAATTGAATGACTAATGTTATTGTCCTCGATACGCACCAAAATTTGAGTGAATATATTTCATCAGAGAAAGCAGAAATATGCTTTATACTCTGAAAAATATATTGAATTTAAAGAGAATGTCGGTTGAATTGTTTACAACCTATAAAGATTCAATAAACCATCACGACCAAATTGTCAGAGTGGAAAAATAGTCAAATATTTTTGGTGAGATTTATTCTTGTTTATAAATTAGATTACCAATTTTCAATTTTCGGAGAATTTTAGAGTTTTTTATTTTCTCTTAGTCAGATGCTATCCGTTTCGTAAAATGAATTTTAGATTCAAAACTCAACGAATATTCAAACTTCAAACCAGAATTAAATAATATAATTAAAATAATACGAGTAATCAAAATCATTTATTTTGTTGAAACAATTCCCACAAAGGGTTATGTAAAGTTACGTCAAAACGATCTCATGAATTAATTTTATGATTTCATTATTATAAGGTTTCTTAATGGTATGAAATTTTACTCAAATATATATTTGTGCTGATTATTGTTTTAAGTACATGAGAATTAACGTTGCATCCAAAAAATATATTTACTGTGCGGATTACAACTAGCGTTTGAAGACATTATGATTTTTCGTGAAAAAGCACAGACAAGATGGAACAAAGGGATGAATGAAGGATAATTCAAAATCTTAAAAAATAAAGATAATTAAATATTATTATATTATATGAAACCGACATTTAATATTAAGAAGAGGAAGCGCTGAAAATAATCATCGTATTTAATTATCTAGTGATATTTAAATTACTAAGTTAATTTGATCTGTCATTGATTTATTTTATATAATGATTAGGAAATTGAATAATTTATTTTTTATATATCAAGATATTTTTGAGGATTGTGAACGCCTAAGATAGTGATTAATTCTTCAATGCTGTTGCCAAACATTTATATGTATCATTAAACTCAGAAAAGTATTATTTTTTCAACTTTTGTGTTAAGAGAATCATTAGTATATTATATCGATGAATGGACAGTTAAAAGATAAAAAAAATCTTTTAAAGTATTACGTAGATTTGTTAAAATCGTTATCGTTTTATATTTTCTCGTTAATGATTAAATTACAATGATTCGAATCGAATTTAAGTTGGAAAAAATTTTTATAAACTAGATGGTTTTAACGAGTGCAGACGTCATTAAATTGACATGCCTAAATATAAGTAAACATATCGTCTTTTGACAACGATTAATCTGCTGCGTAAAAGGAGAAATTATAGCACAAATTATCTTTTGTTCATAAAGATGTGAAAAATAATAGTATATTTGAAGAATATTTCAAAATGAAATTATTCACACATGACATATCAATTTCATATTAAACATATACATCTGAACTATGTTATTCAAGGATAAATTAAATTTTACAATAGGTATGTAAAATTATATTGAATTTCAAATACCTGCAGAATTATCCATAAAAATTCTTTTAAAACGTTGAATATGAAAAAGTATATTTTTGATAATAGTTTTATTTGAGCATTCTTTATGATGTTTCACCGAGATCGGGCGTTTCTATAAAACCATCAGAGTATATTAAGGTAATGATAACCATAATTTTTGAGTGATTTAAGTAGAATAGTTATTTATAAGTTGGCAAGAGAAAGATAAACATAACGAAAAGCTTTGTTATGTAATCTTAGACAAGAATTATGCCATTTTCCAATAAAAGTATTTAAAATAAAATATAAAGTGTGAATTTCATTTATGATATTTCTGCCAACAATAAAATTCCTTCATATCTTTGATTTACATGCTATAATTTTATAAACAAGAAAAGTATCCCGAGACATTCATAGTAGAATAATCTTAAAAGAGAGTAAAACCAAATGTGGTGATTATTTAATATATTTCTGAACCTCAAATTCAAAAAATAATCAATGAATTCTGATAAATTACTTTATAAGTCTAGACATCTTTCTGGATATTTTTTCCCGAAACATTCTCAAGATAAAATCACCGTATCTGGGATATACATTTACGAGACAGTTCATAGACTTCTCTCTTATGTAGAAAAGATCCATAATTGATCATTTCGTATAAATAACAATTTTTTAATCAAATTCAACTTTAATAAATATTTCAAAAATATTTTATGATCCACATCACTACACTAGGAAAATATGTTATTTATTTTTATAAAGAGTAACGATGAGCCAAATCTATGATTTTTTATTTTTAAGTAATTTATGTTAGTTTTGCTTCGTTCGGAGTAAATATCTTTAGACATTTTTTGGTTCCCATTAATCTCGTGTCTCTACCTCCTTCTCAATGTTTCAAAATTAAGTGTAAAGTATTGTTGATCCCTTACCATCTATGACTCTTGGAGAAACCGCGTCTTTGTAGCATTTGTTCAAACTTATAAAAGACGTATATTCGCATCTCGTTATGAATAAATAGGATATCCACTATACTAAGTTAGAATAACTCATAATCATACTTTTAATCTCATTGTCTCAAGAGAGCTCATCAGGTCTCCCCATTGAAGTGTAATATATGCAAATCTTTCAATATAAAGATAATGAAATCGAGCAACAAAAGGCAATATTTTGATATCCCAAAAACCAAAATTGACATAATTAATAATTTAGTTCAAAAGTTATGAAATAGTATAAATATCAATAAACTCGATAATTTATAGTGAAAGTACATTCCGATCAATATTATTATCGACTATTATTCAACTATATGAAAAATGAAAAAAATTATTGATTTTCGAAAAACAGTGATGACATAATTAATATCTTAAAACATCTTAACTTCACAATTGTTAATTTTCAGGTATTTTGATAAATGTATTTTTTATTTATATGATAGAAACATTTTTTATTAAATTAATTTTAATTGTATAAATGGATTAAAAGACGGGCTCTAGCCTTATGGATCTATTATCTGACAAGCGAATAATAACTTCATATCACGATTATATTTGCAAATTTATTTTAACATATAAATTATGATTTTTCCGCCGTTTTTCAGTAAAAAATGGAAATTTAATTCACATCACTTTTTAATATATATTATAAATATGCTCATCTAAGAAAAAATATTTTTTATTTTTACAAAAAGGTTAAAATAATAATCACGCGACATTACGAGAACATCGGTATATTGACGAAGTTTGAATGATTTTACCGATGTGTTTTCTGTTTTTATTTTTAATTGATCTATCAATTGTAAATTCCCCTCATGTCAAGAAAGATAAAAAGAAAATAAAAATATTTATTTGAAAAGTAAATCTAGAGAACATGCTTCAAACCGTAAGAAGGTATCAGTGGACAAATTGCTAAGTCAATCTCCTGTTGAGAATATCAGAACTATAGTGTGAAAACAACTGATAATGACGTTTTGCCATCTAGTTCGACAGAAATTATGACAACTGAGAAAAATCGTAAATCGCATATACGGTCCATATCAAAATTATATCAGAAGAATCTTTATAAAAAGAAGAAGAGACTTTTGAGATTATTTCATATTTGTAGACCATACAAATTCGATTTATATTCACCACATGCTTTCCTAGCATTGAAAAAAAAGGGATCGGAATCGATAAGCTCATTGTTTAATAAAATTCGAGATACAACTACAAAGCAACACAGACCTCAATACATGCGAACAAATAAAGGGAGATTGAGCACAGAACATAAAGAGTCAAAAATAGCTTTGAATCCTCAATTATTACCACAGATTTATAAACAAGAAAAAGAATGTGGTAAGCATCCAGGATCGAATATGTATCAAAGTACTCGTTCTACAGACAGATTTTTCAAAGACAGTAGTTATAGTCAAATAAGTCGTTGGAGGCATTCTCATCAACCATCGGTAGAAATGATCAAAGTATTTTGTCAAGAAAATACTTTTGATCATTTAAAATCTTCATTATCTGATCAAGATGAAATTCAATTTGTGAATAATTTTTTGATTGAGTTGAGTCTTTTATCTCATTTCGAATCAAGTTGGATTTTAAAGAAAAATAAAAAAATTAATAGTCTTTTATTTCCACAGCTAATTGAAAATTTTCGCGAATTTTCACGAGCTATGCAATATCTATTTGATAAATATCGCTTGAATAAATCTGAATTAAATCGAACATAT
This sequence comes from Neodontobutis hainanensis, assembly GCA_024349245.1. NCBI lineage: Eukaryota > Metazoa > Chordata > Actinopteri > Gobiiformes > Odontobutidae > Neodontobutis > Neodontobutis hainanensis. The sequence continues at coordinate 116,186 of JALDNG010000632.1, forward strand.
TATTTAAATCTACAAGAGCTCATGTCAAATTTGAGCAGAAAAACATTTGCAGTATTTTAAAATAATTTTAGCAGTATTGCAAAACATTCATTTCAGATGATGTAACTACATATATGCGATGTGGTGTGTTTATTGATATTTTATACCTTCTTAAATATAAAAAAAAGGGTAAAATTCTCGGAATGGTATTTTAAATGTACTTACTTTAGAACAAAATAAGAAATCACATATTCGATACACACAAAGAAATGGTCATGATACAGCGAAATGAACAGTGATTTTGTCCATAATGTAAAACTTGACAATTTAAATTGAAAATCGTTCAAATTTAATCGAGAAAAAATTGGTTTATAAACCGTTTTATTTGAGATTTTTTAATATTGATTCAAAGTTCATTTTTATAAGATTATAAATTTTTTTGTTTAATGTTAAAAAAGGATCCATTTTAATTATATATTTAAGTTTTACTATTTTTATTATTTTTAAAATGGGATGTTTTCAGTAAATTAATTTCAGAGTTTATTTTATAAATTTTTTATATATCAACAATAGCTTCTGTCAAAATCGGAATTTAATATTAATGCTTCATATTAATACATTAGAAATCGATAAAATCTTTGAATCATAAAATTTATTCAAAATCCAATTTTCTTGTTTTCATATTAATCTTATGAAATTTAATAAATGGATGGTATATAATAATTCATTTTATCTCAACATAATTCCTCAATATATTGTTTTGATTTAAATTTTACTTAGAATATTTGTACTATATGCTGTATAAAACGTTTCAATAAATTATTTTTATTCTAAAAATAATAAATTATAAAATTTGGAGAAATTTTCAAAAAAAATTATAACGAACCGTCATAATAAATTACAGAAGGAATTTGGTAAATGTAATTTATTTATGTTACAGATATGATTGTTGACTTTATTGTAAATAAATTAAATTGAGAAGTTCTGGTTTAACTTATATTTGTATTTTTTAAATAACAAAAGAAATGACAATTTTTTATATTTTCTGTTTATTTTCATAGATGTTCAATAACGAGAATGTAGAGAATGATAAATTAGAATCAATCAAAATTAGAGATCACATTAAAAATTATGTGTTTTATATTTCTATGTATGAGAAGACAAAATTCTACCTCACGAACAAAATTTGATTTAATGTTTACTTGTTAAAATCAGAATTTTTATTTAACTTCTTGAAGGATCCAAAATGTTTCATTATGAGACGAAATACATAAAAGATGACCGTGTGGAAGAATAAAACGTGATATAATACGAATCTTTCAATAACTAATTTGTTAAACTAGAACATTGATTTTATCAAAGGTAATGTAAATACCATACATGTAAAGAGTAATTATGAAATTCAAACCAAAGATCTTTAAAATAAAACACGTTAAATCTCTTTATATGTATAGAGACGTAAATTAGATATGATAGACTGCTAAATTATACCAAAGATATTTGAGAAACTTTAAAATTAGGCGACTTTTCTTGTGAAAAAGTTAGAATAACAAAATGAATTTTTCATTAAATTGAAATAGGATTTGGGATATTAGTCATTGATGAACATCGTTTCTCATATTTGTTAAACTATGAAATTAATTGTGTTAACCTTCAAAATTCATTCATTCATTTATTTATTATTTGCTGTAAATTTAAAAATTTATGCTTCAGGCAATATGTAATAATAATAAAAATTAAAAGATTCTAAAAGACCTTTTAAAATCACATTTAAAAAATTTTTGTCAGGCGTTAAGAACGAATCAACCAAAATTAGTTGAAAATACAAGAACTCAATTTTATTTTGGTTTAACTGTGATATATAAATAAACAATATTAAAAACTAAAATTTTTATAACTTCTATTTTTCAACTAGAATGGAAATAATTATTAGTATCTTTAATGATTTAATAATTTTTAATGACAGTAAGAATTGATCACATTATCCTTTGTTTATATTTACAACTCTAAGAGTAAAACAAACTTTTCCTTAAAATATCATAAAATGAAAAAAAAATTTTTTTCGGAATTAAGATAATTTGTTGGATGTAAATCAAGTTTACTTCAAAATTTTAATTAATCTTATTTATTTAATCAAATTTTCGAAGAAGGGATAAAACTAATTATTATTATTTTATCAAAAATTGAATGTTTTCAATAAAAAAAGCTTGCTATTTTCAATTTCTTAAGATAAATCTATCAAGTACTTTTAAACTCAAAAATTAAACATAATTTTCGTTTACATTTCCAAAAATCTGAAGATAATTTTTATAGACTTAATATTTTTCAGAAAAATTAATGTCATTCTTGGCAGATACAAACAAATATAAGAAATAAAATTATTTTAAAAAATTCATACATAGTTTTCCTCTTTAACAGTATATTTTGAATACTTTCAAAAAAACATGACATCAAGATAACTAAATATATTTTTTAAAATTAAGAATCTCCTCTTTTTCACATGAAATGTATTTTTATATTGAGACATAAAGCTACTAAATTATAATTTGAATAAAAATATAAAATTTTTATCTTTACATTATGGATTTAATTGAAAAAAATTTTCAATGTATTTATAAATATAAAAAAATCTTTAATACTATAAAAAGAAATAAATCAACTTTTAAATTGATTTAGTTGTAATATTATAAATAAAAATCATCTTAATTTTATTTTTCATCATTCAATTTACTTTAATGATTTTTTTTTATTTTGATCATTATTTTATCATCATTGATGCTTTTTCAATTAGTTAAACGATCAATTAAAAAGCCATGTTTGATATTATTACTCAGTAAATTTAGATTGAAAAAATTTATATTCTTTACATTTATGAATGTTAGATTGTTTTACCGCTTTCATTTTCAGAAGTTTAATTCAAGAGAATTAACATGTAAAAACCTACACAAATATAAACAAATTAAAATAGTCTGAATGTTTGGGAGATTCAACGATTATATGAAAATTTAATGATTCTATAAATCAATAAAATTCATGATTAATTTATCAGGTTTAATTTGTATCTTTTTAATGTCAAATAGAATTATAATTTCTTTAATTCTTGAAATAGTTTTTTATATAGCAGAATATCATTTTTAAATGTAAAATTATATATTGTTTTAAATTTTTTTATATTTCCGCTTTAAGTTAACTTAATTATGACTAGTAAATGAATTTTCAAAGTTAATTTTAAACAATAAAACAAAATTTGAGTTAAGAATTTAAAATGCATATGTCTATAATAAAATTATTACAAAAAAGAGTTAAAACAATTTTTAACTAGCAGATTATGAGAATCTTGACATTTAAGATCCTATATATTCCTTTTTTACAAGATAAATTTATCTTTTAATAAAAACAAAATAGAATATATTTTAAAGTATATTTTAATTTTTAAAAAATGTAAAATTTTATTGTAGTTTTAAATAAATTTTTTTGTTAAGAACAAAGTATAAGATTCATTTACCAATAAATATTCGTGTTTTCAAACAAATATTTCATCGTATCTCGGTCAAAATTACTTAGAAATGAATTTTAAAAAGAGTAAAATTAATTTTGATTTTTTTTTACTTTGTACGAACTCTTCAAATTTTATAATTTGTAACAATGTCGTAACATGCTTATTTTTCAGAAATATATTCTTTATTTTTTAATTGACGTATATTTAAATTCTTTTATGAATGTACTTTAATATATCTTTTTTATTGTTTCAATATTTTTATCTTAAAAAGTGTAAATTAATGATAAATTATTCTTTTGAATTTTTAATTAGTTGTTCATTATTCATAAACTAGTCTATTCTTTTTAAATACGCAATATTTTCTGTTTTGACTGAGTAAAAATTCTGATTTTGAAGAAGTTATTTCTAACGTATTAACAAAATTAAAAAAGATTAAAATTTTGTTTAAAATGATGAAATTATTATTCGTATCTATTCATGCAATAATCAATATATCTTTGATCATTTTATCAAAATTAAATATTATGTGAATCAAATATCTTGAAAAAATGCTATAACATGTAGAAATTTCATAATCTTCAATTTTTATTGATAAAAAACTAAATAATTTCAAAAGGTTAAAATTAAACAAAATACGATTTAATTTTAAGTAAAATTCAAAAACAATTTTTATAATTATTTCGTTAAATAGAATATAGAACTAGATTATTTTCTGAATTTATTTTTACCTAAATCTGAAATTAAGATCTAATAAAATTGATTTTGTGATGAAAAATTAAATTGACTTGACACAAAACCGATTCAAGAGTTTAAGTTCAAAAAGATCATTTTTTAGAATGTGCGTTTGAATTCATTTTATTAATTTTAAAAGTTAATTTTTATTTTTAAAAATAACAATTGGTTTAATTCTGGTATCACCGATTTTAAAATTTTTGATCATATTATGAAGAGCGTTTTTCGATCAACTTATTAATTTTTGAAAATAAATTTTATAATTTATCGATTAATTTAAAATAATATATAGAACAGATAAATAAAGTTAACACATTTTGTGAAACAAAATTATCAGTGTATATATTTTCGTGAATGTCCCCAAACAGTCAAATATTTTGAAATAATAAACTCGTAACTATCACGATTAATTTTTCAATATTTTCCATTAATAAGTCCACGCAAATGAGTATAATAAGTTGGATCAACACGAATCTCTGTGTTTTTCAAAAATGAAAGAAAGTGTTCGAACGGATTCCTAAACTAAGAATTCGCTTGAAGATACTTACAAATAATATTGAGCTATTTCCAGGATAGCTCTCAATTCTCTGTCGGGTTATTCGGAGATTGTCTCAGGTAAAAATTGTATAAATAATTCTCATTACGACACAAATGGCCTTCATGAATCATGATTTTCGTAAAAATCTTCCCTGTTTTACATATCTTGCATGAATTCTTTGATGTAGCATTATATATAGGTTCATCACTTCCATTACATAAATATTTTGACAATTAAAGTCTAAATCAGCCACAGAAGCTTATTTTCTACTTCTACATCTATCCCTGTTATGTCTACGAACCTTCAAGAAAACAACTTCATCGAGAAATTCATAGTTAAAATCCTCGTTTGGAGTTTCCATTTAAGAATAAATCAAAGCATATGCTGTTCTTGCCAATTTTGTTTTGTCCATCTTCTACCTCTTAGGTATCAAAGATATATTTTACATAGTTATGCGAAGTTGACATTACGATCATTCAAATGTAAAAAAGGTTATTTAATCCCAAAATTTTTCATGATTTAATTTTAATGTTCTTCCAACAAAACAGTAAAATCTAGAAAAAACCACTACTGTTTTTTGTTGTTTAACGCAAATTGAAAATTTAGAGCTTCTATATTCCTCACCTCATGAATGAAATTATTGTTATTATAAATATTTTATAATCATATTTTTATTGTCTGGTATTTCTTCTCAAACATCAAAGCAAGAGAAGACGCCCTACGACCTATATATGTCTTTCCCAAAATTCTTTAACTACATTGAAATATTTTTGTATTAAATCCGATTACACCTAGCTGGTTTATAAAAGACATCATGTTCGCCGATACTACTTTCAATTTTACTCATTTTTTATTTCTTCATCGATTTCACAAGAGATCGTAACAATTTTTTCAACAATTTCGCTCTTAAGGTTTTCGAACTATTGATAGTTTATAATCAATTATTGTTTATTCAATGATTTATTTCATTAAAATAATATTTAATTTTTTAAAACAGTTTAATTGATTTTAAAACATATAAATTTGATAATATCATCAAATAGAGATATTATCAAAAACATGTACATAATCATCTTTAGAAAATAGAAGAAACATTTATATTCATCAATACTGAAAAAATACGCTTTGGATATTTTAATTAAATTTCCTAACGTATATTATTGATGTTTTATTCGATAAATAAAATTAAATAATCCTCGGTTTTGTCTAGTTTTACATAATGAATGACATATTTGAGAATCGATTTGAATAATTTACTGATAAATTAATAAAGCTATTTTCAAGATAACTAAGCAGCCTACGTGTCTTAACTAGAAAAAATGAAGAACTAAAACCCTTAAATGTTTTTAAGATGAAAATTTAAGTTGTCTTAACACCAAATAAATATAAAAACGAAATTTGATCTTATTATCTTGTATTTTTTGAATTTGACAAAAATTATTGTTGAAAAAGAATCAATCTTTGTTTCATAAACGTCATGATTACATTGTTACGCTCTCAAATCACGGTTCTAAATTAGTTCATGACATATTTTTATTTATAATGCTACGATCACACACTCAATTGAATAAATATAGGGAAATTTACGTTAAGTAGTGAGCTTAAATTTGATATAAATTAATAATTTTATTAATTGTGGAAGAACGATTTTCGATAAAAATAAATTCTTTGGATAAGCGAGATTAAAAGCATGAGATTAATTTTATTATTAATAACACAGATATGAAAAGAATTAAAATCTAGTCAATCAAATATATTTGTGACAACTGAAAAAATAGATAAATATTTAAGAGCTAGTCATTTGTATAAAGAGATGCCGATTTTATAGTTTTGATGAAAAATATAATATTTTTTGTTTTCAGACGACAGAAATACAAATAAAGTACATTTAAAGATTTTATTCTTTTATGTTCATATGATTTAATGAAAGTAAAACATACAAATAATATTGAAAATATATAATGATAAACTATCTTACATCAATCGCCTGAATTTAAACATCTAAAAAACTTCACCGTTTTAAACTGTTCCTTCCTGGCCCACGATATTTTCATTATTTTATGACATAAAATCTGTTGACATTCGTAAATGTCGCCTGCTTGTAATTTTCAGCAAAAATTTGAAAAATATGCTTACACACGCTAAGATTAATGTGAATTAATTTAGCTTACTTTATATCAAATATTGTTTTTCGTGAGTTATTCATTTATTTTCGTCCACCATTTGATTGATTTTTTCTTTAAAATTGTCAAATCTACATTTTATTATCTAGAATATTCCAAAAATATGCTCTTTTTTTGGATTTATTAATTTTCTTCAAATATTACTTTTGAATACAACATATATTTTCTTCTATTTTTAGGTACATGATTTTTAATTGTTTCAAATGAGTTAAAATTGACTGTTCACCCAAGTTTATCTCAAAACATAAGAAATTGTTAGATATTGCCCGATAGTTTTCATGAAATTCAATCGTTGTAAATGCATACCATCAGATCATATTTATCATCGTGATTATTTAAGCGTATTAAAAATTTATGATGTACAATACTTTTGTTTGTGAATGTGAAGGCAGTGATGCTATGTGCTCAACGATATTTAATTGAGAGCGATTTCTCAAAAATAACTGCGAATCAATTGCCTATTTATTTGATAACAGCTTCAATTGAACATTTAAAGGCAAAATTTTGGGTTATACACTTCTATTTATTCCTCTACCGTTGTTTTACTCATGATTATGAAATCAGACCAAGTTGAGTTTTGATCGACTAAAATCAAAATGTTCTTCCAGCTGTCAGATTTCAAAAATTAAAATTTACCTCTTTTATATGATACATTTTAGATAGCTATTGAATTATTTGAGCTGTTTTAGGAAAATTGCCTTTTTCTAATTGATACTTATTAAGTCCGCAAGAATCATTTCAATACACAGATAAATTCATGGTCACTGTTTGAAATTAGAAACAACCAAAATTAGATTGAATAGAATAACGATTCACTTCATGAAATTTATAAAAATCATTATTTACTTAGAATCTTTTATATCAAAAGTTGTGACTGCTTTATGGTTGATCCGTCTTTTATAAAAACATGATCGTTTCTTCACAGGTATATTTGTATTCCCTCATCTATCTCTGCGATTCTTCTTCCTATTAAATATTTTTGAATCGAATTTATGAAGAATTTTATCATTATATGTTTTTTTAAATGTTTTATAATACTCTTATGAAAATACTTTAAATATTTTTTAATCATAGAAATCTTTATTTTTCTGCTTTATGAAATTTACAGAGATATGGAATCAGGCACGACGCTTGTTTATTCCTCAAAATACGACATCTTTAAATTCATAAAACATAGTCCTAATTAACAATAATATTCATGTAATAACGTTCGCATATTTTTTTATTCCTAAAGTTTCCCATTCGTAGATGTCTGCATATCATCGTGAAATGAAAATATTCAATATGGGGAAAGAATTTTTAGGTCAAAACCTATTTCTAAAACTTCGATTTAAATTTATGAATCTTTTTTATTCTCTCGAATCAAGAGATTTCATGTTTATAAAAATACTGTTTAGTTGCCATTATCATGAATTTAAAAAGGTTCTTTATCACAACCTGTTTAATCAACCATGTTTTAACAATAGAGTGTGACTATTTTAAACAAAATATGAGAAATGAGGCTTAAAATAAGATTTTTTATGCGATCTAAGAATGTAAGTTTCGTGTTTTACTTTCAAAATGAATTTTTATCCTTTGTTTAATAATTGGAAGAGTAGCTCATTGATTTACGATATATTGTCAATCCTCTACCAGAAATAAAGTACAATATAGCAAAAATATCAAGTTTTTAAATATATTTATTGAATGTCTATGATAGTCAAAATTTTTACTTGAGATTTAGCAATAAATTTTCAGAAATTGTCAAATATATATGCCACTGATTTCTTGAAAAATCGGCAGTATGAAGCTTTGACTTGTAAAAAAATATATTTTTGTCGCTTTAGTACTCTCATCATGCTATTTATATGTTTATCATGATTTCGATCTGTAACGATAATATAATCATAATACAAAGCTGACATTTCAGTGTCTCAAATTAAGAATTAATTAATTTTTGCAAAATTGTTGAAGCATAGGCATAGAGAAAGTTATTCATTTCAAATAAGAAAAAGAATTTAAACCTCTTTTTAGTTCTATAACACCTGAATTGTTTCTTATGATAATATTGCCATTATGCTAACGCTCAAACTTTAACAGTTAAAATTTTGCCAAAATTCAGAATTTATACAAAACTCGAATATTAATCTTTGTAGGTCGAAAAAGGAAAATTTTGGCATTCAAACATCCTGAAATATCAACGATCCCCTTGAATTTCTTATATATCAATGGATATTATCTAGTTCGAGCAGACAACTCAGTGATATCTATTTTTTATAATCTAATTATATTTTTTATATTGTTTTAATCTGTTGATTGAGTTCCTCTGAAAATTGTGAAACAGTTCACACCTTTGATAAACACAAAATACCATTTAACTCTTACAAAATGTTTGCCTTGATATATTTCCTTAGATTAAAATTATGTGAAAATATTCAATCTTAATAATTTCGCAGATAAACAGTTGCTTATGCTGATCAACAAAACTTCAAATTTATAAGAAGGTGAGGTTTTAATAAAAGTTAATGACAATTATTGGAAGATGTTCTTCGGTTGATAAATGACGCTGGACGAGAGTAAAGTGGGGAACAGCATAAACAAGTTATTTAATCTGAGTGTTATGTTGTATACATTGGTAAAAATTGAAAGAAAAAAGTCCTGATTGTTTTTATTCATAATTGTTAAACATTAAACCCTCATCTTTCATCAAAAATCTAGTCTGTCATGCATATTTAATCACATAGACAAGATTAGTACATTCATACAGGTTCTTCTTAAAGTATTTGTTCATCACTTTAAGATAAACTTTTATCATTTGTTTTAAAATAGATAAATAATCAAATTATTAGCAATCAAATAAATTTTTTATTTAATATCGAGTTTTAATTAATTTAGATAATCCGTAAAACACGCGTTCAACAAAACGCACAGTAAAAATGTCTTAAAATACTAAAATAATGTAATATTTTTAATAATACAAATATTTAAAGAAATAGTTTAATACTTAAACAAAGAAATATTATAAAATTATGATATACATACGGTTTTCGTAAAAAATTAATATTATATGCCATTTAATGTGATAGTTGATATATTTAAATGTTTTTACATTTAAATATCTCTAAAAGTAATTTTATTAATATTAATTTGTTATTCTCTTTTATAACATCTATAAATTTAAAATTTATCATGCATAAATATTAGGATGTGCTTTAATAATAAAATCCAACTTGAGTTGATATTATTGTAATGGTTTTGTACTGTGTTCTGAAATCAAACTGAATGAGATTTATAACATTCAGGAGTGTATTATTCTAGTGTAAGAAGTAATTTATGAATTTTTTTAAATTTGAAATTATACGGGTTTTTTTATTCGATTCTCAAATTCATCTTCTTGATTACATCTATGATGGATTTAAGATTTTGATACGGTAGTTATTATCCTAGTATGTTGACAATTTTACTATTTCAATTAAAGTGAAAATTGCAAAACATCGTAAATATAATTATTAGTTTATGCCAATTGATTTTTAAATTTTATAACTATGAACACTTACATCAAAAAAAAGTTTGAAAAATCAAAATTATTGATTATATTTTTTCCATTTAAAATATTGAACACATCTAATTTTCAATTTTTCTGAAACCTTATTATTTACAATGTCTTAATAACATTCTCACATAAATATTTCAACACTTTCAATTTGGTTAATTATGTCAACGATAATTCATATTTTTAAAAAACATTTAAAGAAAAATTGTATTGAACTTTTACTTTGATAATAATTGTCCAAATAGTATTTTTTGTTTTGATTTTTATCATGTGTGCATTTCACTTTCCAATTTTTAAATATATCTTCTTCTTTCTATCAAAAATACTTTTTCACATATTTAATACTAAACTATTTTTACATAAAATAGATATTTAATTTAAAGCTTTACTTTGATTGTCAAGCTTTCCAAGATTGACGATAAAATTTTACTTAAGATTCAAAGTCATTTCAGAATATTTAGGTTTTTAATAGTTGCAAAGTTCAATGCATGATTTATTACTATTTATTTGCCTAAATACAAATATCTATAATGAAAATTTTTTAATTTATTGAGAAAAAATTTTAAAATCGAATTATATACAGGCGAAAAATGATTATTTTACAATATCTTATTTTAAGTTATTTCAATCAAAGTTTTAAATACTTTACTTATATATGTAACCTATACAATTAAAGTTACAATTGGATGTTATCTGACGAATGCGCCTCTTTGAATCCAAGGATTTATTCTTTTTATCTTTACAGATGAGCATAAGATATCATAAATTTTATTTACTGACAAAATTGCTAAGTAGATGATATGTATTATTTACAGTTTTTATTCCTCACTTTGAATGCTTAATATTTGTATTTTTTATTTAAGTTGATAAATTTTGATTCTGAACCAATGAATGTCCTTTATATCTTAAATACTAATTTTAAAACCAATAATATCATTTTTGATAACATTACATTTAATGAAACAGGAACACAAACCAACCATGTCAAAAATTCATTAAATTATATTTTACATAATAATATGTCATAAAAATATATATTTAACATCCACGTTGAACTTTCTTGTTGACAAGTTGAATTAATGTATCACTTTTATGAAGGCTTACATAAATTATAATCAATGATATTTAATGAATATCACTTTTTGATTTTTTTTGAATTGATTGTTTAAACTTATCTGCATCAGAGGTTATTTTAGCCATATATCGACCTGTCGTTTTTATAATTACATTAATTCTTCGAAAAATTTTGCAACAATAAAAGCAATATCATTTAATAATATTATTAATCGGTTTAAACTAATCAATAATATTTACTTCATATGCTTTGATGACAGAAGAACTAAAAAATGTCCAGTAATCAAAAAAAGTTTTTTCAAGAAATTGCTAAATCGATATAATCCAAAGCGCAATTCTCGAAATAAAGTAGTTTTTTAATATATCAAACGAAAATTGGGATAATAAAATTATTTATGTACTGTTTATTAAAACACATGTGCAATCAATTTAAAAAAGTATTTTTATTCCAAAAAAACAAGTAATTCCATCATGACGAATTAATAACGCAAAATGTCTACAAATAAAAGAGAATGAAATGGTAAAGATATATCTAGACATATCAAACGAAATAAAACACAAGAAGGTTCAAATATGAGGCAAAGATAACATGTTGACATAAGTAAAATCACTCATCTACAATTATGATCGATGGAGAACAGTGTTAAAATGTAAAGGGCGATTCAATGTCAGTCATATCTTCAACGATTACATAAAAATTTATAACAGTATACACCATTGTACAGAAGTACCTTCAAAATCTACATATACTTTCGAGAATGCTTGAAGGTGATACTCGATCTAAATTAAATTTTGAAAAAATCAACGTCAACTTTGATATAAATTGCATTGAATTATTCTAATACTTTGATTTCTAATATCAAAAACTTTCGTAATTCAGGCTTACAAGCAACGTGTGTCGATTTCTTCGTAGTTTTTATTTTACATTAAAAAATGTCACCCTGTTCCAAAATCTTTAAAATTGTGATAGAATTTTCGACGAAAGTGCCTTACTCTAATTCGTTCAGAATTTTCGAAACAGTGAGCGACGGTATAAATTTATTTTGTCGCTGAAGTATCATATTCTATGGTTACGAGAAAAATTAAGGGCTTTTATAGTCCTCGATCATCTGTCTTCGTTTCTATTTCAACAGCAAGAAGCATATATATTTTAAGTTACTTCTTCAATAAATAAGCATGGAATGCTGAACCACAAGATTCAAAAATGCGCAGTAATTTGTGATGATTTCAAGGATTTTATCGTGGAAATTATGGAGTCATGTATAACAATGAAAATTGCATCTTCGATTATGGTCATCGATTATGCAAGAATTCATCGTAATCATAGACTGGTTGAAGAAAAGTAATCCCTTGGCACTTTATAAAATACCTGCAGGAAAACTCCCTATTTTTAAATTCAATCGAAAATGTATTATCGGTTTTGAAGCGCTTAGTAATTAGTGGTGATTCTACAAATGAAATGATACAGTGTGGTATAATTTCTTTAAAATTAAGAAATTACATCAAGATATATTTTGATGATTCTATATCAAAATTAGAGTCTATCTGAATCAATCATAATAAAGAGTGTAAATTTTTGAATAAAATGATATACATTTTTATCATCAAATTTTTGTTTTTTGAAAAGTTAAATAAATTTATTGCATCTATTAAGTTATTGGTGGCAAAGATAACGTAATTGAAAGAAAAACAAGATTTTAAAATAGACTTCACTTTAGTTTTGAATTCGAAAAGATATTAAAAACAATTTTTCACATTTTGTGTTTTATTTAATTTAGAATGCATGGTAACTTTCATCAAATCGTATTAAAAACTCAAATCATTGAATTTTCATCATTTAAAGAATTTTTGAGCTATTTATACAGGTTAAATCTAATATAAAATATTTGAGGTAATTTTTTTTATCATAAAATGATTATCTGCTGATAAAATGCTCAACTTTGATGATTAAAAAACAAATAATTCATATTAATTATGTAAAATGTATTAACATATATAAAATATAGAAGTATGGGAAACATCCTTGAAATATGTATTAAAGTTTATTTCTTAAAATAAAAAATACTCTATAATGCAGATTTGAGAAATTAAAAATAATTTTTTTAACACATATTAATAAGTTGTTAAATAATTTATAAAATTCAAAGATTATTTTTAAGATTATGATGTGAATTTTTATATCAATCTAAATTATTTAAAATATTTTCAAAGGCTTTTATCTTAGATATTTATTTCATTGTTTATTTTTATTTTCCAAATTACGATTTTTTTAAATTATAAGAAAAGATATTATTTTTATAATCTCAAATATAATTTAAAATTTATACAATCATTCACTTTTATCTCATGTGAAAAATATGATGAATTTTATTTATTAAATGAAAACAAATGTAAAGTATTTTTGTCGAAGGTTATGTTCTGATTTTCTCGAATTTTAATAAATGATTATTTACATTAATATTTTTGTGTTATTAAGGTATTTTTCTTCATTGAACTATATAAAAGATATAAAATTAAAAAAAATTAAAATCAATAAAATGAAAATTATCATATAAAAAATATTCAAATAAGAAAAAATTTACATGAAATCACATCTATCAGTAGCGCCATCAGTTTGATTAAATTTTATACATAACGGTTATGTATAAGTCAAATTAATATTTTTCGGATATTTTTTGATATAAAGATCATTTTCCTTTAGAACTTCAAAAATTTGAGAATCAGAAAAAAGTAAATATGTTTCATATCAAATATATTTAACGTATGAATTCATGATTGAAATTTCTTTTGAATGTATTCTTATTTCGATCGAGGATATTTTATTTTAACTATGTACAACTTTAAAAACGATATTTGTTAAAATTTACTTTATTTTGGTTTTTTCCAGGAAATATTTAACAACTTATTTATTTTAACTCAATCATGTTTAATTACCATAGAAGATTACACAATGAATAATGAAACAAGAATTAATAAAATGACAAAATGATTTTAAACATAAAAATAAATTATGAATATTGACTTTTTTATTTATATTTATGAAATAAAAGCTATGAAAGAATCCTAATTTTAAAAGAATTCGTGATAAATCATCATTTAATATTTGAATCGTGTTTTAGGATGTTTGAAAAAACCTTCAATAATGTGATTTTCTTTGGTCTATAAATTAGTAACATTAAAAATCATATGAAATCATTTAACTTTTTAAAATATAATTAAACATTTTCACAACATAAAATGATTTAATCATTTTTCATGCTCCATACTCGTCAATTACAACTCATTTATAAGTCACATGTTTTTGTATTTACTTTATTTATTTAAATGAAAGAATTTTCAAAGGAAAAGGCGTTTATCGGTCATTCATATAATCGTCGATGATTCACAATATATACAGATATATTATCTTATAAAAAATGATAATTTATTTTTATTATTTTTCTAAATTAATATTTTTTCAATTTTTGGTCTCTCTTAATATTTCGTTTTGGTAAGTCCTTGAAAAATTATTTATTGAAAACTAACCATAAAATAATCATTCTCGATTACGATGGTAGAGAATAATTTTCGACAATTATTAATCTAATGAATATATTTTTAACATTATTAGCTAAATATACTCGATCTATCATAATTTCTCCCAATAAAGACGAACATAGAATACAAATTGATGCTTGTATAATGTCTTTGAAATCCAAATTAAAACAGTGTGCAACTAGCTCATCAAACATTCACCAATATTTTTACATAACACAACTACATTTTGATTTTTCATTTCAAAAATGTTGAGGAATTTACCCAAATCTACTTCTCTGGTATTAAAATCGATGTCACAAAATTGTTTAACTGAATTACCATTGAAAAAGAAACATTCAAAATGTTCGTATAAATCAGAAAATGCTTATTCATGTATTTTTAGTTTATAAATACTGATTATTCAATTTTTATTCGATAAAAAGTTTCATAACCATGGAAATTCATAGATTCGAATTAAAAAATGTATTATTTTTTGAAAATAGAACATTCTAATGAAAATAATTGCTCTGTCTTGTAAAATTTCAAATATTCAAAGGCGAATGACAACAGATTCAAGGTATTCATAGGTAACGCTGATGATGGAATATTTTCCAAAGTACAATGAACATGGAAAAAGCAATGTCAAAATCTAGGATCGAATAAAAATCAGATTTGAGTTTGTTTTACATTCATTCACAGAGAAATAATTATGTTAGTCAGTTATTGCAGGTAACATTTGTGTCCAAAAATTTAAATTATTAAATGATTTAAACTATAAACGCTTCTGTTCATTTAAAATTTGTAATATCATGTGAAAATAAACCTTAATTTTTTTATGTTTTTATTGTATAAAGTCTTTAAGCTCATCATGAAACTATTAGGTTTATTCTAAATTACAAAATAAATTAGAGTTATTCAACAACTATAACAAACTCAAAGCATTCGATAATTGAACTGTGGTTTGCAATTTTATGTAAAAAAGTGCACATAAGTGAAATAGACGTTCATTTTGATGTATATATAGATATCTGTAAATAGTTCTCAAACTCATGCTATATTTGATGCAAGAAATGTTTGCTGTATATTTTATTCAAATAATTTACATTATAAGAACCATTTTTTCTGATAAAATAACGTAACTGTTGCGGAGTACTTATCGATATCTTGTAGCTTAATGATTGTCAAATTTTTAATTTTGATCTATGATAATTTATTTTAATAATTTAATCTAAAATCGAAATGAGATTCAATATTTATGAAACATACAAACAAATTACTAAAATTCAGTGAGATGAAGCAAAAGGATAACATTGTATATGATTAAAATCTTAAATGTGATTTATATAATGAAATATCATTTCACGTTGTTTTATGAATTCCAAAAATATTTATAAAGAAATAAATTTTATAAATTTAGATGTATCATGAATTAATCTAAATGGAACGATTTTTCATTTCTGACAAAAAAATATACATGATTCAACCAAAAATTAGATTTTGAAAATAATTTATTCAAATATCTATAACAAATAATATGTATTCATAGTTTTAAAATATATAATTTCGTTGATATTTCATCTTAAGAGAAGTTCACATCTGAAGCATATGCTATTTAGATTAAATACTTTGCCAACAGTTTATTACGTTTATAAATTAATCTATATATATTCTTATTCTACATATGATCGTGGATTCACCTATTTCTGTTTTAAATTTGAAGTGGTCAAATTTCTGGTAGTACGTCTCCATTATACACCTCCCTTTAATATAAGTTAGACAAAATACATTCGTTAAATGGCTTTTTTAGGTTTATAACCAATCAAATTGTTGATATACTCAGTGCTCGATATTATGATCTTAAAAGCTCTATCGAATAACGGTTTCCCTTCACAAAATCCTGATTTTTCACAATTTCATGATTTCAAAAGCAGTATATTTATCAATCAAATACTCTTAAATATTTTTCAAATTATTTTCCCTAATTTTTTATTCAATTTTTGCCTCTTAATGTTTCATTTTTAGTTTATTTGTCATGTTTTTTACATTATATGTCTTCCTTGATTTCGGAATTTATTTAAGGTTGCGGAAAAATTATGCTGATTTGAGATTTGAAATTTTTGCTGAATTAAGCTTTGCATGGAGAGTTGTACATTGTTAAAGAATTAACAACTTTAAAAACAACAAATCACTGTTAATGTTGTAATCTAATTGAGAAATATCGATGCAGAATCTTATGTTTCCATTAATTTTCATCAGGAAACGTTCTACTTTACTTTTACCATGAGAAGAATTTGCACATGCCGAAATTTTTGAAAACCTATGAATTTAAGGAGTTTTCAAATACAGAAAATTAAATAGTGAAACCAAAATTTCCATATACTTTTTCGGTAACCAAAAATCTACAAATACCTAGTGATAAGAGTGCTGTAGTTGCAGTTTCCTCTTACAGATTCTGAATGCTTTTCATCTCAAACCAGTCAGAGTAATGGTTCTCAAAAACGATAACATTTCCATTATCATAAGGTTTAACTAGTTATGGTTCCATAAAATCAACTTTCTATAGCTCATAATGTTTTCTCAGTTGACGCTGAATCCAGTAGTTGTTTAAGTTTGAAATTTTTAGATTTTTATTTCATACATTTGATACAATAAAGGAAAGGAATTTTCAAAATAAGTGTCGATTTGAGGCATATAAAAATGATTTTCGTTAATTTTTGAATTTGTTTATTCTTATTTAGTCGTAAGAGTCTATCGTTGAAGAGAGAGATAATGTGGTTAATCATGACCAATGTTAAAACTGGACTTAATTCTTATTTTCTAAGTTTAAAATAATTCTATTTGATAACATCAGTTTATTCATAATATTACAAGCACTATAAAAAACGAAGTACCATTAGTATATAAATAATACTTTTGATTTTCTACGTCTTCAGTAATTTAAATCTCTTAGTCATATTTAAATGTTTTTTAATCAGATCTTCATTGGTAATAAGTTCGATTGTGTTAATTGAATTTGATAACACGTCATCAGTCAGGTTTTTGGTTACTTTTATTTTTTTTATTTCGTTATCACAACCTTAAAGCTCTGGATAAATTTTATCTACTCCTTCATTTGACGTCACTGATCTGCTAAAAATGAAAAATTATGTTAATTTTAAAATTCGACTCAATAGATATTGTCAGATTTTTCATTTTAGCACAAGATTTGAAAAATTTCTTTGTCTTCAGTCAAAAAGTTCTTCTGAGATGAATTAGGTTTAAGGCTATAAAACGCCACGAGAGCAAGCTCTCCGCTCAGAAAGGGTGAAAAATACTCCACAGTGCTTTGTCTTAAAGATCGTATGCGAGATGAAAAATTTTATTATAATTAAGAAAATTAATCGGTTGCACGCTGATAATTTCCAATTCAAGTTGCTCGAATGATCATCGACATTTTTTGAAAAGAACTTATCTAAATCTTTTGTCAATAGCTTATTTATTGGTGTAGTCTATGTCTGGAAGATTAGCGACAAATCATTGCTTAAAAGTGTAGAAGGCAGCAAAATATATTTGTTCAGATAAATTTGCTGGCTTCAAAAATCAACTCTTGTCTTGAAGTGGTTGAGTTTAGGAGAGAATGCATTTTTTGACATTAAAAATTTTAGCATATCAACGTTGACCCGATTATATATGTACTTCTTTTTAATATTTTTAATGCGAGCTATTCTTAACTAATTTATTCAGTCGAAAATATCCTTCTGAGTTGATTCATTAGATGACGAGTTTATCAGGGTGTCATCTAGATGAACATTGCAGCATTTCGCTTCAAGCAATAAACTATCCTAGTGCATTGAAACAGAATAAGAGCGTTACACAGACTAAAAAGAAGGTCATTATATTCGAAAATCTCTCTGAAGTTTTGACCAAACGGAGTCAGTATTTATCTTATTCTGTAATGCCTATTAAATGATAACTAGATTTTAAAACAAATTGAAAAATGATTCGCTCTATATTGCTTGTCGAATAAATCATCT
Organism: Neodontobutis hainanensis; assembly: GCA_024349245.1. NCBI lineage: Eukaryota > Metazoa > Chordata > Actinopteri > Gobiiformes > Odontobutidae > Neodontobutis > Neodontobutis hainanensis. The sequence goes on from JALDNG010000632.1 coordinate 135,252, forward strand.
AAGAGCCAAAAATAATATTCATATTTCTTGGTGATCTTCTTTAATTTAACGATGTCCACACACAGTCGATTTTACCCTTCTTTCTTCGTATCAACGTAGTTGGGTTAACATCAGTGGCTATTTCTTGCTTCTATGATTACCGTTTACAACACTTCTTTCAATGAGTGTTCCTTTAATTTTTAAATTTCGGAAGAATCTATAATTTCATGAATACTGATGAATGAACTCATTTATGGTTATGCTAAGCTTGAATAGTTTTGTGAAATCTTAATCATCTTTTAGAGAAAATTAGTCGTTGAATGTTTCGACGATAGACTTAAAAATGTCATGATTTTCTCCGAAACTGATGCAATGAATTTACTATTTATTTTGTATATATCTATCAGGGATATATAAGTCAATAATTAAATCATTTTTAATAACTAAATGACGATTATACGTCATTTGGCTGCATATTTCCTCTATCACAGATATATTTTATTAAATATCGAAAATGATCATTCTATTTTGAGGATTGCTTCTCCAACAGTATTTATCAGACAATCGGTAGCGGTTAAAATATCTAAAAATGATGACCTGAGTTTCTGCGTTTTAAGGATAATAGTTCCTATTGATACGAATGACCCTGTGAGGACTAAAGCCTTATATTTTAAACGAATCTTCTACAAAAGTATTTTCGATTGGCAGTTTAATACTTGGTTAATTAAGAAACGGCAGTAAAATGTTTGAAAATAATGTTTATTATTTCTGTTAAATTTAGAGCATAAACATTAAAAGTGTCCTATCTCTGCAGAAAACACAAATAATCGATTATAGACAATCATAATTTGAGTGGCATATGACCACACTTATATAGCGCGCTTTCTATCTTCAATTTATGTGTATATTTGTTTAAATTCAATCGTATGATCTCGTCCATAAACTTTACAAGCTGAACCACAAAGGAATAATTTGTACCTGACTGAGAAAGCGTAACATAAGCAACTTCTAGTGTTTAGGAAGATACTGATTAAGCATGATTCTTTTGAAGATAAAAAAATCTCTGCCTTAAAACATAGGTCATAAAGTCTCATATCTCTTATAATTTTTAGTTGATTAGATCCAGCAGTATTGAGTGATTGAATGACTTTTCTTTGGCCATGAAATTTTTTTCTTACCTAAAATAATGGAATGCTGATTTTTAAGAGCTGCATGAGATTTCCTTCTAAAGCCGCAGATTTCCTTTAGTGTTGTATATACTTTTGTTGAGGAAAATTTGAAAAACTTCAAAAGGTCATAGAGTATTCCTTGCTACTTTAAAATCCTATCCCTGATTTGAGTGAGCTTATTTTTGGACTGAGATTTCTTGAAAGCAGGTGAAAACGAGTACAGCTCCAAAAGATCATTGTCCAAACAGACAGGCAAGATTGATGATGGTTGTTCAGAATAGTCCATCCTTTAGCCATAGCGATTGTTTCAATCCTTATTAACATTATCCTAACCTGTGACATATGTTATTTTAAGAGTTCGTGCGGTTTACATAAGCACCCAATCTACACAAACGTAAGAGTTCTCTTTGATCTTAAGATAATAAAGATTATTTGTTGACAGTTTTAAACGTTTATTAATTATGCTACAATTGTTAAAATGAGTTTCTATCTCTGTCTCGAAAACAAATGCATATGGAGATTAACATCATGTCGGAAAGAGAAAAAAATGCTTTGAACCCTATATTTGAATGATTGGTTAAATCTTCGTTAATACGTATCAAAATTTGACTGCATTTATTAATGTTATTCAAGCAGAAGATAATTTTAACGATGAGAAATATATAAAAGTTCAAGATAACGTACGTTAAATTGTTTAATACAGAGATATATTCAAAAAAAATTATCACTACAAAATCGTTCTTGAGTGTAAAACAGTCAAATATTTTAAGTATACTTAATTTTTTTATAAGTAACTTACATATTTTAAATCTTCGGAGAATTTCAGAGATTCATATACAATTCGAAGGATGTTATCTGACCCATTACCTGATTTTTTGATTCAAAGTTCAAAGAATATTCAAATAAGTATTGAGGGATATAACTAAAATTATTAAGAAAGCGAAAATATTTTATAACTTTGAAACATTTCAAACAAGGAAATAATTTAAGTGAACTCAAAATTATCTCATAGGTTTATTTTAAGATTAAATAATAAATAGGACGCCTTCGAATTATGTTTCTTTTAATCAGATAAAGTTTTACAGTTTTAATGTTTAAAATAGTTTAAAATTAATGTTTCATTCAATATTTCAAATACTATAAAGATTAGAATGAATGTATCAATACCTAATGACTTCCTATGAAAAAACTCGATAAATATTAAAAAGTTGTGTAAAAGATAAGATATGAATCTACAAAAATAAAATTAATTAAATATTATAATTATTTGACAGGTATCGGACATTTAATATAACATTGAGCCTGCGTTGAACGTGATCCCTGTATTCTAATTAAATGTGAAATTTAAATCATTATTTTGATTTGATATATCATTGATTTTAGTTTTTAGGTATAGATAATAAAATTTAATAATTTTTATGTAATATTTAGAGATATTTTTGATTAGTGAATACAGATAAGATTTTGCATAATTCTAAAATACTTTTGCAACAATTTTAAATGTACTATAAAACAGAAAAGTAAAATTTATTTCCACTTTCGTGCAAATTATACCTTTGGTGTATTATATTGATGAATTGATAGTTAAAAGATTAAAAATAATCTTTTAAAGTTTTACGTAGTTTGTCAAAATTGTATTTTTTTAGTTTTGTCAAACAAATAAATTACAATAATTCTAATTTAAGCTAGAAAAATCTTATAAAAACTTGATTGTTATAACGAGTATAGACATTATTAAATTGACATGCGTAAATATAAGTAAACTCATTTTAATTAGACAACAAATAATCTGCATCGTAAAAGAGATATTTTATCACAATCTATCTTTTGATCATAAAGAAATGAAAAATAACAGTATATTCAAAGAATGTTTCATAAATGAAATTATTCGGTCATAAAATATCAATTTTATATTTAGCACATATATGTGAATTATTTTATTCTACGTCAAATAAAATTATACAATAGCTATGTAAAATTAGATAAAATTGCAAATATTTTCCAAATTATCCATAAAATATAGCTTTTGAAATGTTTAATATGGAAAGATTTATTTAGTCTCGAATAGATTAGTTTGATCTTTCTTTTTATGTTTCTAGAAAACCAAAGGAAAATGGATTGGTAATTATTAGCATAATTTTTGTGGGATTCTAGCAAGATAGTTATTTAGACATTGACAGGAGAAAGATAAATCACACAAAGGTGTGTGATGTAAGTTAAATAATACAATAATTATGTCATTTACGTTAAAAGTTAAAATAAAATTAAAAGTTCGTAAATGTGAGTTTCTAGATTCGGGCCAACAATAAAATTCTAATATATCTTTGATTTACATGTAATAGATAAATTTAAAAGAAATATCTCCAGACATACAATGAAGTGTAATTGTACCTATAAAGAATAAACAATTGTGGTCACTATTTTATTGATCCATAAAACCATAAAATTTAAAATAATTATCATCGGTTTTGATAAATCGATTCTTATGTCTTAAAACTGGTTTATAAGGATTTTTTTCGTGAATATATCCTAAAATAAAATCACAATATTTTTGGGAAATACATTTACGAGACAATTCTTAGACTTTTCTCAGATCGTAAAAAGATCCATTCTTAATTGTTTCGTAAAAATTATAGTTTTTAATCAAATTCATTTTTAATAAAGAGTTATGTGAATATTTTGTGATCAGCATCATAAAACTTGGAAAATGCTTTATTTATTTTTGTGTAAAGCGAGGATGAGCATAATCTATAATTTTATCCTTTTAGGAATTTATGTTAGATATACTTCATTCGGAGTAGCTATCTGTAGATATTTTGTAGTTGTGTTTATCTCTAATGTCTACTTCACTCTAAATGTTTCAAAAATTTGTGTAAAGTAACGTTTAACACTAATTTCTCTGGCTCTTTAGAGCGATCTTGTATTTTTGGCTTTATTTAAAAATCATAATAGACTTATATTCTTATCACGCAATAAATATAGATCCTTCGATACTCATTTAGGATAACTCAAACTCATAGATTTAATCTCGTCATCGCCAGAGAGCTCAAAGGTCTCTACCATTGAAGTGAAATAGATGCACAGAATAGAATATTAAATTCATGAAATCAATAAAAAAGGTAATATTTTAAGTCTCAAAATTATCACGAATAACCTTTTAAATGTTCCTTCACAAGCTCTGAATCATAAAAATATCAATAAATTTGATAATTTCAAATTGAAATACATTTTGCAATATTATCTACCAATTCAAATATATTTTTAAATGTAACAAATTGATTTTGGAAAACCCATGCGATTAGATATTTATTATCTTATACATATCTAAAGTTCTTTATGATTTATTTACACGTATTTGTATGAATATATTTTTGATTTATCTTATAAAAAATTTTAGTATCTTATTATTTTGACGAATATAAACGGATTAAGAGACAGTCTGTAGCCGCATTGATATATTATCTCACATAAAAATAATAAGATCAAGTCACGATTATATTTGAACTTTTATTTTAAGATGAAAAAATAAATTAATAACTTATAGATGTTCGACTATTTTTAATTTATTATATTGGATATTTAATCTCATACATTGTTAAAAAATATTATTTTCATGTAAATCTGAAGAAATTTTTTTAAATAACAAATCTTTATAAACAATAATCACGCGACATTACGAGAACTCCGGTTATAAACGACGATTGAATGATTTTAAAAATATATTTTTTCCACTTTTTAATTGATCGATCAATTGTTATTTCTCCTCATCTCGAAAAAACTAAAATGGAGAACAAAAATCAAAAAAATTATTTAAAACGTAAATCTACAGAACATGAATCAACCGCGAAGAAGGTATCGTTGAACACATCGCAAAGTCGAACTCTTTTTCGAAATTTCAGTATGATAGATTTAAAAATAGGTGACAAAGACGTTTTATCATCTAGCTTGACAGAAATAACAACCAAAAAGAAAAATCCTATTTCAGCAAAAACTAAATTAATAAATAAAAAGTGTTATGAAAAACGGAAGAGACTTCTACGATTATCTCGCATTTATAACCCATCAAAATACGATCTGTATTCACCAACAGTTTTTCTCGCCGCGGAAAACAAGGGATCTGAATCGATAAGTTCTCTGGTTAATAAAATCCGAGATACTAGGAGAAAACTACAGATACCTGAATACTTGAGAACAAATAAACGGAGATCAACAATAGAATATAAAGAGTCAAATATAACTCTCGAACCTAAGATATTAAAATTGATTTATAAACAAGACAAAAGATGTTGGATGTATCTTGGATCCCATTTGTATCACAGTCCTTGTTCTACTTATAGCTTTTTAACAGAAAGTAGTTATCGTCAGATATCACGTTGGAGGTCTCATAGGCATTTATCGGTAAATATGATAAAAAAATTTAATCAAGAAAATAATTTTGATCATTTAAAATTGTCAATATCTGATCAAAATGAATTTCAATTTATTGATAATTTTTTGACTGAGATAGGTCTTGTATCTCATTTCGAATCCCGCAACATTTCTAAGAAGAATCAAAAAATTAGTAGTCTATTATTTCAGCACCTAATAGAAAATTTTCGCGAATTCTTCCAAGCTATACATTTTCTCTTTGCTAAACATTACCTGTGTAAACTTTATTTCAAACAAAAATTCAATTCAGATTTGAAAGAGCTCTTGTCAAATTTGAGCAGAAAAACATTTGCAGTATTAAATAAATAATTTTAGCAGCATTGCAAAACATTCTTTTCACATGATGTTACTACATATATGCGATGTGGATTACTTTATGATACTTTATACCTTCGTAAATATAAAAGAATGGGTTCAATTATCGGAATGGTATTTTAAATTTTTCTACTTTAGAACAGAATCAAAAATCACATATTTGATATACACAAAGAAATGTTAATGATGGAGCAAAATGAACATTTATTTTGATCTTTATGAGATACGTGACAAGTATTAACAAATATGATTGATCTATTTTTAACATTTTTGATTTTAAAACTCTTAAAGTATAAAAGCGTGTTAATTTATCGAAAAAAATTGGTTTGTTTATCGATTTGCAGAGGTTATTAACTATTGATTATTATTTCATTCTATTTAACATATAAATTTTTGTTAATCATGTTAAGAAAATGTTCAATTTTAATAATGAATTTAAGTATTTCTATTTTCATTATATTTAAATGGAATGTATTCAGTTATTTAATTTCATATTTTGATGTTTTTATCGTAAAGATCAGCCTCTGTCAAAGTAGACAGTTTTAATTATTACTTTTGATTTATAGGTTGGTAAAAGATAAAATAGTTAAAATATAGATTTATTCAAAATCCAATGTTTTATTTTATGATTAATTTTTTATATGTTATAAAATTACTAAAAAGTTGGTGTTATTTTCAAAATACTATTTTAAATGTATTAATAACTCACAAAAGTAATTTATAAACGGAGTTTATTGATGTTAAAGATGAATTTTTAAAACTTAAATGGATTGTGATAAAAGGGTGATGTTCTGGTTTTACATATTTTAAGTATCTATGTTAAAGAACAACAAAAATTACATGTTTAAATGTTTTTTAGTGTATATTTTAAAAAATCTTTCATCATAAGAAAACACGATTAATGAAAGAGTATCAAGTAATAAAACTATTATGTATGATATCTTCATTAAGGTGTCTTATAAAAATCTCAAAATCACAAAAAATCTGTCGAATAATGTGAAATTGTAAAATCGATGTAATTAGTTAAATTTATTTCGTGTCGTTTAATCACTGTGAAATTTAATCACGCGAACCTTAATCGATTTTACAATTGATAAAAAATAAAATGATAACGCTCTATTATAAATATTATCATTCGCGAGTAAAATATTTAAATATCAAAATTTAGGTTATTTTTGTGTGCTAAGCTATAATATGAACATTATTAATAAAAAATAAAACCGTTAAAATAACTTTAAATAGGTCTCTTTATAGTTCACGCTATGTCTTCACAGGTAATAAAAAATATAAATATTAAGATAAGATTAAAATTAGTGAAAGGAAAATATCCTTTTTAACTTACATCAAAAGGCCAGCTTTCTATGTTAATCAAGCAGAATGATTTTGTCAAACATAGTTAATAAGCGAATGGGAGTATCATAAAAATTATTAAAGAAAAAAAATGTCAATCCTTGATAGAAACTTAAAATATGTAACCGTGGACTTGTGTGACGCTATATACGATCATGGTGGTAACTAGAAGAACATTTTAGAGCAACAAGCTTAAGTCTAATTGAAGGACATAATTGCTGAAAGTTAAACATCGCTAACTGCCGTCATAGGCTTTTAATGTACACACCTTAAGACAAGCGTACTCTTTGATATTCGTAAAAATGTCTTTTAAAGGGATATAATACAAAAATCGTCAAAAGAATAAGGTTTAATCATCGATGTAACTTCACCTTCTAGTACAAACATGACATGTAATATTCATGACGAGTTTCATAAAATTTTCTTTTATAATTCTAGATCTGGCATTTATCAGTTGGTCATCATTGTTAACGACTAACTTTTGTGTGGTTGCCCATAGCTCAAATATGGATAGAGGATGGAACATTCAAGGTAGAACAAACAATAATTTTTAAATTAAACAGCATCCATTTCTTATTCATAACTTGTGTAAATTCTGCAGCATGTTACTGGCTTGAATAAACAATGACAAGAACAGTGTAAAATCGCATTATGGATGCAAATAAGAGAGTATTTTATATGGCCTCACCTAAGAGAATTTTTATTGATTTTGAGAGCGAATCAATGAGTGCATTTAGAACAGCATATTGCACAGAAAATGAATTAGACATTTACTTTCAAATCATTCGAAGTGTAATACGATAAAAGAATGAAATTAGCATGACTATGTACGATGAGAATATTGACAGCTTACAAATGGCATTTCTTAGTTTCCTGTTAAAGTTATAATGTCTTCAATTGATGTTTTAAGTGGTTTCTACTATCAACTGACATCATGCCTGAATATGAGAAGATGTCATGTGTTCAATCTTATTTTTAAAATAAATATTTTCGCGGCAGATGGCAGGCAAGATGCAGTCAGAATTATTGTTCCGCGATATAACAAATCGCATGATGGAATCATTTTCGAAATCCATCTGAAAAAGTTACAAGTAGTATCAACTCCGTTAAATACTGTCATTATGCCCTGCAGAAACTATTCAAATGTCACCATCTAAAATATGTATATTCATGACGGGATTCTAAAAAGTAATTCAGAAGCAACGACAGCGTTTTTATAGGGTAATTCTTGTATTCCACCATCTGCACAGAACCAATAAAAGTTACTGAAACTACGTGTGCAGAATGCAGCAGGATGATACTGCTATGGTTAAATTCTGTTTTATTTTTATGTTATTGAGCAATTTTTACATATTTGATAATGTTTTATAAACACTTATCTGGACATATATCTTACTTGTATTTAAAAATATTTTTATTATTTTCTCATTTTCAGAATGTCTAATACTTTTATTGGTAGGCTAATATATGATAAAGCGTCTCAGTTATAATATTTCCTGTTAATAAATGAACCTACAATAAATTCTTGATATCAGCAAACAAATTAAAATGTTTAAATCTCATAAATTCATGATTTTGTTAACGTGAATACTCAAAACCTAAGAAACGTTCTCACCCAAGTTTAATTTTATAGACATCACGTTGAAGTTTATGAAAATATTCAAAAGTAATTTTGATGATTTCATTTAATGAGATAAATAGATTTTTGGATTTCTCTGATAAAATGAAATCGTTATTTAGTTCAGATTTAATTGTAACATTACAAAATTTTAAACAAGAATGTTTCATCTTTTCTTAAATAACCAAAATATATAATTTAAAAATAGAGAAAAATTAAATGAAATTCAAAATATTTTACCCAGTAAATTTAAAGAAATAAATAATTTTTCACATTAGAAATATAATCTTAACTCTAAAATCAAAACTAAATTTAAATGACTTTTTAATTTCTCGACTAATAACAAAAGGTTCTTATTCGATTATGATTTAAATCATAAATAAAAAGCATCGATCAAAAAATAACCGAAAAATATTTTGAAAATAAGTATCTCGATATATGAGATAAAAAGGATAAAATATATGGGAAATACTTATTTTTCTCACAACATGTAAAATTTCAAAATTAAAATTCAAAAAATTGACCAAAGAATAAATCTTACGAAGAATATATTTATCAAATTTGTTTATTCGAAATGCAACTTAAAAGATGGAAATAAAAAGAAAAAATAATTGGTGTTATAATATTTATGGATAATTTTTGTATGTTTTTGATTTTTTAATTCGTATATAAATTGGGATATAATCTCTAGTTTTTTTCAAAGGCCTAGAAGCTGATGAAAGTTCATAAAATATATCTTAACCATCAAAGTGAGGTTTAAATTGATAACAAGCTATAAACGTAATTTATTTAACTTCTTGACATAAGATGGTTTATACAAAGGTTTTAAGATCAAACATCTGATAATTTGTTTTCTTATTCCAGACGGAATAAAAATAGAAAAACTATCATTCTACGTAAAAAAAGGTGAAATTTATTTTGTAATTTATTTTCAGAGTATCAAAAGACGACGATTTTAAAATTGTAAAAATCCATTTTATTTACAATTCAGTTATCATTTGAACTTTCATGGATAAAATATTAATTTTTTATTATTTGAGTTGATTAAATATAATATTTTTAAAATCTAAATTTTTCAAATTTTATTTATATAATTTGATATTTGAAAGTATTTTCTTTCGATCTTCAGAATATTCAATTTATTTCTAAGATTTGACATAAAGAAAATTTGAAAATATTAATTTTTTATATTTGTGAATTTTTCAAAAATCTACTTTAACGAACCAAACATAAAAATTGTATCAATCTCATTATACCCTACAATCAATAAAATCAACAATCTGAAGATATTAATCAATTTTATTTTTCACAATGTATATAATGTGATTTAAATAAAAGTTAAAAATATAAACATATAAACCTGGATAAAATTGAAAATTTCTTTCAAAAAACAATTAAAATACCTTTATTGGATTGACAAAAATACTTTATAAAGATCCTTAATGAATATAAATTGTTCTAAATTCTAATTCTAAAGATAAATTATTATATTTAAATCATCAATATTTCAATATTCATTTTTCGAATTCAAATTTAACAGTCAAAATTTATTATAATTATTTACATCAGAAACCTTATTCCATTTCGAATTTTTATAAAAATTAGAACATAAATAATACAGATTATTAATTTACATATAAATGGATATTTAAGAGTTTATAACTTTTTTTTAGTTTTAATCGTATTATCTTGGTTTATTTTTATTGATAAAAGAAAATTAAAAGTTTTAATTTTAATGATATCGTAAAACCAAAAATTTTAAATTATTAGTTTATGATAATATTATTTTTACACTTTAAATTATTTACGATCTCACTTCATAGAAAAATATGTCATGTGAATCTAAACGGAGTCAAATCTCCGCATAAAACTTAAGCAATTGGAATCTATATCTTTAATTTTTTCTGCGATAATTTATCAAAACTCATAAAGGATTTTTGTATCGAGCAAAAAATTATATTAAGTATTCTTTGAGAGCCGAAATGATAGAAAGTCTTCATATGTTTAATTTTTATTTTTAATATTTCTTACATAATTCAATTTTAATATAAATTTTAGCCAATGCAATTCCTTTCTATGTTGATTTATTCTTTTATGGGTGCAATGAAATAATCACTTTATAAAAGGGTTAATACAAAACACTTATGCGAAAACACTAAAATATTTCTTTGTTTAATTTAACAAAATAATTGGCCAAATTTTATAAAAATTGTAAATATATGCGCTTATAAAATTAAAATATCTAAAATTTTAATGTTTATTGAGAAAAACTATGTATTAAATCACAGAATAAATTCAAAATAAGAATAGCAAAACAAAACCAATATATTCCTCTTAAATAGTGGATTAAAAATACATTTAATTAAATTTTGAGTCTCAAATTCATCATAACTATTATACTTTTTAAATGAGATTATAAAATAAAAATAAATAAATAAATTTATAGAAAAACATTAATATGATTTTTAAAACAATAAAAATATTATTAATTTGAGTACATAAAGTAATTAAGAGTAACATTTCAATAGAAATTATAAATTATTTAACATGATGAGAAATTAATTAATATAAATGAAAAAATTATAAATTTTGCCATATTTTAAAAAGGTGGAAGCTAAAATAATATTTTCATTAATAAGTTAAAACTTTATAAAAATATACAAATAATATTTATCTAAATTAATATGCACGCTTTTCATTGTTAATTTGTAAGATAACACAAGTTTGTAAAATAATTTCTAAAATTTACTTATCTTATAATTTTTAATTTGAAATATATCATCTTTTCCTCTATAAAGCTCTTATAACTTAGTATGTTTTTCAAAATAAGAGATTTAACTGTTTTCTTTATAAAAGATTATATTTACTATTTCCGACGTACAAAGCAATTCCCCAATATTTTGAATGATCATTAGATCAATGGTGGCTCAATGTAGAAGAAATTTCGTTATTTTTTGTTAGAACTAGTTTTTGAAAACATATGTACTTCTTCAAAATTTTCACAAAATGTTTTTTAGGTTCATGTTTGAAATTAACTCGTAAATATCATAATTTGATCAAGTAATTTAATTAAATTTATTTATTTTATGCTTATCAAATCGATTTTCCGTGCCTTCATAACATTACCTTTCATAAAACATCCGTGTAAGTAATTTTTTTCCGTTTTCATGTTCTATACAAACCTCCTGTTTTGAAATTATCCAATATGCAAACCTAAATCATAATATTATTCTATAGATGCTATTTCCTGTTAATCTGAGATAAAAGATTGAAAAAGCAAAAAGTATTTATGTTTAAATTTCTTTAATTGGCGTAATATTTGGAATCTAATGTATTTTCTGAAAATATCTATTAATTCATTCATTCTAAATTAAATTTCAATAAATAGAATCGAAATTTTTATTTTTTCGATTTTTGAAACTTAAAATTTCTCAATTCTAAATTGGCTAAACTCTGTTTAAAATTGAGGTTCGTGCTTTATTTTTTAGTTTTTCAATAATTCGTAATTCTCGGATTGTTTATTATTAACCATATGTCTGCAACTTAAATTTATTCTGATTAAATCTATTTTGGCATCACAGTACTGATATATTTATTGAGGTTCTCATTGATGCTATGGTGAAATATCTAAAACAAAAATAATATAGTGAGGGTTTATTTATAAGAAATGACTGCATAACTTTATTCCGATATTAATTTGATTTCCTAAATTTTAGTGCATTTTTGAGGAAATAAAATTAACTATATTTTCTGTAAAAATTGAAAAGCTTATTGACACCATAAATTATGACCCTTACTGGCCGTTTTTACAGATTCGATAAGTTATAAATTCAAAAATAATTTCCCCTCTTTTATGTATCCATGACTGGTTTGACTGCCTGTTATATGAGTTAATTTATAATTTTTATAAAAATCTACTATCAAAATTTTTGTTATATCTTAAACCCGATCCGCGAAAATTACAATAGATGGATAAATTCAAAATAAAAATACACAAAATAAATATATTATTTGAAAAATTTATAAAATTATCCAACCTGTATTCGACAACTCGAACAGGATTGTTTTATTTGATTCTCAATTTTAGAGGATATTCTGATATTTAGCTCTTTATTATATATCAAGAAAAAGTAAAAATAAAATTATATTTTTTTTACGTATTTTATTTTAAAAAGTAAGAACGATTATATTTGAAAAATATATCCGAAAGATTTATGACTTAGAATCGACGTTTTTAAGTCTGTTTAAATATAATTTCTCGAAATCATGTTGATGAATGTCCCATAAATAATTATATCATTTAAATACTTTCCATTATAAATATTATAAAAGAAGAATCTGTACAGGATATAATTAATTATTTTTAAAGTTCGCAATTTATAAACAGTTAAATCATGATTTTTCATGAATATATTTGAAATTCTAAAGAAAATCCCTGATTTTAACAGTCAATGTTAGTTTTGATATTAAAGAGAAATGGCTGATACTCATTAAATCAAAAATGATTTGTAGTTAAATAAAATAATTCATTCGGTAGACTCATGTATGGACATAGTGTTATTCTTGAACCAAAATGATCATATAAAAAGTTGTATATTTCTGTTATTTGAGTTTTATCTTCGGAGTGATCATGTTTTATATGTTCAAAGATACATTTAGTTTGTAAATATTATCCATTGATGAATAATTTTAGTTGTATTATACATAGCTAATAATTAAATATTTCATAAATAATTTGCCTTTAACTCAAAATTAACTAGATTTAAAAAATCTCGTTAAATTAATAATAATTACCAGATATTTTAGATTTATATAAAGAAGAAACATTAAATATAAACGATAAACTTACATAGGATCCTTTCATGATAATTATAAATTAACATGAGAATGATGATATTAAAACGGATTGAAAAACCTATTCAATTATACATAGAAACCATGAAGTGATTTTTCTGAAAAGATTTACTCAAGAAATACTTTTAAATGCCTATATCTCGACTCTATTTATCTTATTGATTTTACAATTTATCAATATTACAAGCTTACTTTTTTAACGAGAGCGTTATGAAAAAATTTTAGAAAATGTGAAATATAACATAGCCGCCAACATTTGGTAGATTATATGTTAAGAGACAACTTTTAAAAATACAATTTAGTTTGATCATTCATACATTTCAATTTTGATCTCAAATGAGCTTATCTAGTTGAAAATCTTCAATGAATTCTTCGAATATGTTGAAAAAGTCCACTTGATTCAATTACTTGACATTATTTTTAAAATATTTTGTATAGATTTACTGATTTTGTGTTGAGGTTTGGTTAAAATTGTAATTTTAGCATTTGCAAGATTGTTCATCAACTTTATTATATAACCATGCTGTTTCTTTATACCATCATTTTATAAAACATAAATTTGACAAATAGAACTCTTGAGAGTATCGAATTAATTTATCAAACGATTATTTTGCTATTTTATACATTCAAAATTTTGTTTTTTATGTGTAAATTTAATTATGACATCAACCATGTGGATGTGTATTTTGAGATTAAAATATTTAATTTTATTAAATTTTATTTCATACAATCAATAAATCTAATTCGTATGAAGATACAGAAGAGTTTAATAAGATGAAATATAAAGAAAAAACACGTTTAGATTATAAAATTAAACCTAAAGTATTCCATTAATTCTAATCTTTAATACATGCTAAATATAATTTAAATAAAAAAAATTATGCGTTTTATTTTATAAGATTAAATATGAGATCGACTGAAAGGATTAATCTATAAATTAAAAATGGATAATTTTAATTACAAAAATTTCATGTAATAATATTCCTTCTTATTTTAAAATTTATGAGATTCTATAAGTTTAAAGAATTCAATAATCTTCAAGATTCTCATTAATAACAACAAATATAATTTATTTCTTCATAGCCCCACAATATTATTTTAATGTTCGACTTATTCGGTTATTTTAAATATTCTCAATTATTCTATTTTTTTACTTTTTAATGTAAAATGGAAATTGGAAAAATAATTATCTTTTTATTATTTCTTTTCCTTCATATTAAATTCACTAAAAATGAAAATTGTATTCATAAATGGCTAAAAATGACATTGAACGTTTTTACGTTTTGACATTTTAATCGAGATTTTGTTATTTTGATCAAAGTATTTTCTCATCATAATTACATAGTTGAAATTATAAATGGTTATTTGTCTTATGTAACCCCTGAATAAATAAAAAAACTAAATTGATCCATTTATATGTTTAAATATTATTTAAATTGGTTAATTTGTTTTGATTTAACACTAGGTTTAATAATTTTTGATTTTATTATGATTGTTTATTCAATTGACAGCTTGAACGTTTTATAATTAATATCAAACATAAAAGTATTTTGTTATATGAAGAAAACTGGAATTATTTATGAAGTTAAAATATATCTCAAAATAATTATCAAATCTAAAAACTCAATATAATAAAAAATCAAATAGAATATATCGATTAAGTTTTATATAACATTTTCAAATAATTTATAAATTTATGAATAATATACTATTACTACAAAATATTTTATCTGTCTTTATTGAATACTTTAAATTGATTAAAATATTTTTATTCTTTTCTTATTTGATTTTAAGTTTTTTGTCAAATGTTAAGTTAACTTTTTTTTTAAAAATATAAATTGTGGGACAAAAAAATATTACCTATTAATTTTTTACACTCAAATTAAGATATATATTTAAAGACAATTTATCAATATTCAAAATGTGAATATCAAGATTTTTTATTTTTCAAGCAGATAAATTTTGTAATATTTTTGTTTTTTTAATTCTCTTTGAAACAATAAATCCAATAATGAAATATTTAATGATGTTTATTAATTATTTTTTAAAATAACTCATAATAAGTCAGCGTCAAATTAGTAATTGAAAAATTGTAAATGATCCAAAGAAAATTATTGTCATATCCTCATTTGAATCAATATTCATCTAAAATAACAAAATAAAAAATTGTTCAAAATCATAAACAATGTTAATTGTTGATAAATGTATTTTAATAGTGTTCTAAAAATATTATTCAATGACAATATCAATTTAAAAAGGTTTTATATGATATAATACGTTCAACGAAAAAAAGATTTATAATTTACCAACTTTTTAATCACAATATTGACTTAAATATATCATATGTATTTATAATTTCTTTAAAATATTATTGGCGGTTTTATTTATATTTTAAAATTAATTCAAAAAATTGAGTGCGAATTTGCAATTTTGTAACGATTATTTTCATCTTGATGTCATCAATCAAATAATATTACCGCATTTTTAATCCTCAAAAGTCATATTTACTAAATAAAATCTTTAATCTAGCATAGGCTTTTTGACTTAAAACAATGTTTTATATTTATGCATCTTCAATGAACTCATACAATAAAAAATACACAAATAGACATATTCTTTTTGTATTAATAAATCTTTTTCATATTCTATAAGAAAAAAAACCGAATGAATGTAAAATATAAATATAAATAAATCATTCAACAATTTATTTTTTTTATGATATTCACATTTCAAAGCATTTAATTTTGATATTCTATTATTCTCAAACAAGACAATGAAAATCTTGAATCAACTAAAATTATATATCTGATAATTTATAAGAATTAAAATCTTAGAAAACAAAGTAAATTATATACTTTTTTATCACTATGATCTTTGTGAAATGAAGTAATTTATTAATTAACAAATATTTGTAAAAATATACTTTTCACATTAATTTTTCAATTATTTTAAATTTTCTCACATCTGCAGTTACCGCCTAAATAGTATTTCATTTTAATTTTAAAGAACAAATAATTTAACATATGAAAACATCTGTTTTAAAATTTGTGATAAATTCATATTTTTTTTTTAATTTTTAAAGGATAAAATCATTTTATATAATTGATGATAAAAAGATAATTTGGAAAATACTTCAACCCTAACTTACTCATTAAACTTAAAATAATAATTTATGATTTAATTTAACATTTTTATGTAAACTGAAAAAATAGAGTTGACCAGATAAACATGCTAAAAATAATTCTTCAATACTTGTATTGTTAATCTCATTAAATGGCGTTACCTTGACACAGTAGATTTTATCTATTTAGGTATTATAACAGACTTGAATAAAAATTTCTCTTTATTTTAGACAAGTTTGAATATAAAATATTTAATTTGATGTTAAAAAATTCGTTATTATCTTCAAGATCAATTTTATAATTGATATTTGAAAGGTTATATCGAGATCAGAATTCGAATATGCTTAAAATGGAAGAGAAAACTCGTTAAAACTTGTGATTAATAAAATCGCTATCACAACTAATAGGTTCTATGTTTCAGTTGAAAATTTTTTATCATTATTCCGTTTTATATATATAAGAGAATTGTTTAAAGAACCTAAATTATGTTCATAAATTATATTTAGATGAAGGTAAATGGTAAAGTTGTGATAAAATTGTCAACACACTTCTGTTCACAAGAAAATTTAATAGTGCTGAGTATATTTAAAATGTTCAAACCTATTTTCCACATCACTGAAATATGGAGATACAATGTTATTATCATAAACCTTAAAGTAACTAATTTCAAAATAAATTCATCGAGAATATGACAGCTTTGCTGATTCCCTATCTTAAAAATCTAATTTTAAATTTATTAATTTTTCAATTGATTTGATTAAATATTTATTAGATATCCTTTAATTTATAAATACATTTTTTAATCATCGTGAGAGATTAAAGATGATTATGCATTTACCTTTTTCAAAGTCAAAGATTACGTTAGATTTTTTAAATGAATAAAAGGTTCCATTAATGATTACAAAGGAAATTAACTGATCATGTAGATTTATAAGCATCTGGGATTGTAAAATTAAAAATGTATAAACTGAGAGGATGCTTAAATAACGTTATAAAAGCAAATTCATTTGTGATACTATTTGATAAAAACAAAAAAACAAATTTTTATGCAATCAAGTTATAAATTTAATCAATTTCTAGTATGAAAAATGTTTAAGAGCAAATATTTTGTATTTTGCATTTCGTTTAAATTTAAGATTCTAATCTTAATCTATGATCTCTCAAATTCTAATTAATAATGTGAATAAAAATATTTTCAGTTCAGTTTATTTATTTTCAAAAAACAAAACATTATATATTAAAAAGACTTTTCAAGCCTAACGATTTTCATTTTTATAAAGCTATTGGGCTAATATTATGATTTAGTATGATGAATATTGTAAGAATTGAAAATTATTTAACAATGAAAAAGAGATCAAAATATATCAACCATATTCACAGATCTTATCATAATTTTGTGCTCATAGATCTTAAAAGCAGCTTATAATATTGAAACAAAACTATCAGTTATGATTTTAAAATATGATGATCTGTTTTGATACATGTCGATACAACATAAATTTTTAACTTGAGGATTTTCTGTGATGTTTCAATCTATTTTTTTGAAAAACAATTCAACATTTAAATCAAAACAAGTTGGATAATAGCTTAGATAACGTTTGCGAATTATTTGAATCAATAAATTCACAAAGTATATACTTCGACAAATTTTAATTATAACTCGAAATTGATAATGAGTAACATTGCGTAAAGGAAATCTTTATGTATAATTGCATAAATTCGAAAGGAATTCTTAATATTTCACACCTTTACTAATTATACATCAATTATAACGTATTACAGTTATATTCAGACAATATTTGAATCAAAAATATGTGAATATAATTTATTAAGAAATTGAAAATAAATAATTGTTTTTCCAATATTTATCTTGTTCAAACATATACTCCAAATGCCGATATGAGCAAAAATATATTTTGCAAAATTAAGACGTTTAAATGACTCAAAGACACATTCTAGCTACTCTCATAAGTAATAATGTTAAAATATATTTTATGTTATTTTTATATTTCATATATTTAAAAAATCGCTTGAAATCTACATAAATCAGTTTAAATATATACTTATGTTCTCATATAAATCTGAAGAGAAGATATTTTAATTATTTATTTAATATATCATACAATAAATATAAACGATTAAAATTTTGAAAATTTCAGGATAAACTTCAAATAAAATTGATAAAATAATGAAAAACGCAGAAAAACCTCACAATTTTTTTTACATCTGTTAGGTACGCAGCAACATACAGTGATTTATAAAATAATTTTTCTTGACTTTTTGATATCTTAAGTACTTTGTCTAATTGATCAACAGTTATAAATATCATTCTCATGACAATTCTAGCATGTAAATGTGTTTAAAGTTAGTAAAGAGTATCATATTACGAAATTAAGAAACCTCAGTTTTCAAATATTTCAATTTCTAAATATTTTTTCTTTATTACATTAAAACGTAGATATGTAAAACTTAAATGATAAAATATGAGGTTTTGAAATATAGTAAAGATTAAAAATCATTTTCTGATATGAATTATATCGATAATTGCAAATTTAGATTTCCTCATCTGTATTTGTTTAAAAATGTTATTTATTTGTAAAATAGCTAAAATGATTGCCCAATCACAATTTATAAATATTATAAATTTTATAACCTTAATTGGAAATTTTTTTTTATTTTGAGGTATAAAATAAAATGTCAAATATTTGGTAAATATAATTTTATTTATAAAACAGTTTTTTAAAGTGCGTGTTGAATTCAATAAATTTTTGTCATTAAAGTATATATAATATCATTCTGAATTTTACATAATAAATAGTTTAAAAATAAAAACAATATGATGATTAAAAAAAATAAATTTTTTGTGGATATTGATAGTTATCTATTCAACAGTAAATATATTAATTTTCGTCTTCAGAATATATCCAGATTTTTATTCAGTGACGAATAGTTTTAAAATTTTTTTTTGTTGAATTTTTAAGTTTATATTTAAATTTTTAGCTGAACACATTTTTAATTTTAGATAAATTTTTTTTCTTTGATAGAATCTCAGTACGATACAAGTCATGGCTGATTTATCATCATTCAAAATATAACGTAGCTAAAATTGAAACATCACTTTTTAAATAATCGATCTATAATGCACCTATAATCGAATATAAATTTAAATTTTGTTTTCATGTCAATTTATTTTACGATTCGATGTTTTATTTTTGAAGATATATCAAAAATAGCTTATATGCTGACTATAGCTCAAAAATATTCTCATAATCATCAGGTAAAAATACTTTTAATATTTACACAGTCACTATTTTTTATATATGACTTTATATTTAATAAAATTAAAAGATAAATATTCATGTAAAATCGATCATCAACTTTGATTATATCTTAGAGTTTTCGATGATTCGCGTTATTTAAATAAAGTTACAAAAATGAAACTTGTTTAGTATTATTATAAAACTTAAATTTAATAGATAAATTAAAAATTTTCATTCTAAGTATTTTAATTCTTTTGGAAATATTATCTGTATCAAATAATTTATTAGATAATTACAAACTATCAAAGTAAAACAAAATAATTAAAACTAAAAACATGAATTATAAAAAAATATTCAGAATTTAATATATGTATCTATCTATCTATTTTAATAGAAGCTTGAGAAAATTGTTAACAAATTAATTGAAAAAATAGAAATATTTATTGTCAATGATTCTTTCACAAATTAGACAGAAATATATAAATTTAAAAATAATTCATCTGTTTTTAATATAATATAAACTTAGATATTAAAAATAATAAATTATACTCAAATATTATTTTTCCAATTTTTCGAAAATTAAAATATTTTATTTGTTTTTATGTCTTATGAACAATCGCATGCTGGAATGTATTTAAGCATTTACAACGTCTTTTCTAACAAGTCAAGCTCTTTCATATTTTAAGATTTAATATTTTTAAGAAACATTTAAATTTGAGGTTTTCTTCAAATTCCTTACTTTATAAAAGGGAAATAAATAAACCTCTTATTTTGCAAAATACGCACAACATAATTAACTCATATGATAAACAAAATATCATAGATTTATAAAATTTAAATGTTGAAAGTTTTGTTTGTTTTCAAGTTAAGACTCATTCAAGATGCAATACAGGAACAAAAAGTTTAAAAAAAGCTCGAATTTATTTTATGTTCAGTTTTTTACGTTCGTGAATATCGATGAAAGATTATTACCTAGATCAAAGTAGAAAATTTATTTATAAAAAATTCAAAAACGTCTCCTTCATTTATTTAAATACTAAAATTTAGTAATTATTTATCATAAGATATTATTTCATCTAAGATCGCTAATATATCTTAAATATATGAAAGTAAATAAATAGGGAAATATTCAAAATTGATATCTGAAATTTAAGTAAATTTTAAATTCAATATTTTTTATCAAAATAGTAATAAAAAGAAATAAGGTTATTTATTCTGAACAAAGTAAAATCTAAGAAGATGTTTTTATTTCATCATTCATTTAAAACTGTGTATAGTTCATATGTTGATGAAATTTTAATAAAAATCTTTTTTGAAAATATTTTATTTTGTAAAAATCCATTTTATGATTATTTTTTCGGTAATTTAAATCAAAGTTTAAAATTTGTCATATTATCAATTGATAAGATGATTATAATTATTACAAAATATAATTGATAATTTATCTTTCCACTATTTTAAGTTTTGTATCATGTTAAAATAGTTAAAACATATAACAAACTAATTTTTACGAAAGTTTGATTCAGAAAGAAACGCAATTGCATTTGAGATACCATTATAACCTTTTACATTCATAGATGTTTATCATATCCCTGTCCGAGTTTAGGTTAAGACATAATAGTAATAACTATTTTCAACAATTATCTTTTATGAAAAATCCTAAAGATGAGGATGAAGAGAAGGCGAATATGTACATAAATTGAAACAGGATAATATATATTCTTGAATAATTAAAAATTTGTAAAAGAATAGATTTATGGTGAGATGTAATTTTATGAATAAACGTTATAATTGTCTCTTAAAGTGGAAGGCTTCAAATTATTTATTTCCCAAAATCGTTGAAGCTTGAATTGTTACTCATAAATTTTATCAAAAATTTTCAAGTTGACAGTTGAAAATTTGAACCAAATTGGAAAAGAGTAATCATCGAATGATATTCAACAATAATAAATATCTTTATCAGAGATATTTAAATTTTTAAAAGCATTATCTAAAATAGATGAATCTGTAAATTATTTATAAAATCGGTCACAAAAATTAGCATTTAAATGAGAATGTGACACATATTTGAAATTGAGAGAAACAGCCACGTTTGAAATGGGAGTTAAAGAGATATTCAGCTATATATTTTTGATAAGTTATTTTCATATGCTTGAAACATTATAAGATTTTACAGTCAGTAACTACCTTGAGAATATCAAATTTATATCAAGTTGATAATAAGAAACGTAGATAAGATATTTCTAAAGTGTGAACAACATTGAAAAAACTAAAATTATATAACATTCAGAAAAGTTTTTTCGTGAATTCTTAAATAAAATAGATTAAATTTTAATATTTAGATATCAAAATTTTAAATATTATCAATCAAAAAATGAGGAATGTTTACATTGTCAAAAATGAAATTTTTTTCCATTTATTTGAAAGGGATAAATATTTCATAACAAACCCACAATATAATAAAAATTAACAAAAACAATTTCTTTTTTTTTCTTATTAGATATAAAAACACTTTTATTTGGCTTTTCTTAATTTAAATAAAATTATTTCAAGGTAAACAAGATAGTAACATGAGTTTTGATACAGATGGAATGTAACGTGAATAGGCCCTATAATTTTTATGTAGATTTGTGAACCTTCTTTCTACTTAATTGTTGACCTGACATGATACTCTAACAATAATCTAAGAATCAATAATTTGATAAAATTAAATTATGATTCGAAGTACAGATAATAATTCATTGTTTGTAATTATCGAGTTCGATTTTATATTGATTATGTGGTTAAATTGAATTCATAAATTTATGATAAAGTTAAACATTTAATTGTTATAAACTCTTGAGACTACACAAGCACATAAATAACCAA
The DNA here is from genome assembly GCA_024349245.1 of Neodontobutis hainanensis. Taxonomy (NCBI): domain Eukaryota; kingdom Metazoa; phylum Chordata; class Actinopteri; order Gobiiformes; family Odontobutidae; genus Neodontobutis; species Neodontobutis hainanensis. Next base: position 158,215 of record JALDNG010000632.1, read on the forward strand.
ATAATACATAAATGAGGAAGTGGTATTCGCTTATTACATTGATATAGTTATCGAATCTATAAAGTTAATACATTTTAAAAACAATGCATATCAAGAATTTTAATTCGAGAGAGTCATTGATGTAATGAGAGTAAAGGTGAAAGGTGAGTTTTAGATGCTAGGAAATACAAGTAATTTGTCATAATTAATCGATATTTCACCTTGATTAAGAGTTCCATCCCCTGTGGTAAAAATTATCAGATCTAATATAGAAATTAGAATTTGTCTGATTTCAAAATATTAAATTGAAAAATATTTTTTATTACCAATATTTTAATCTAACGTTTTCATTTCATCATCAGTATTATCAAAAGCTGAATATATTATTTAAGTATTTGACGTGAAATATCAGATCTGCAGAACCCATAATATTTAACTTCATCATACTATAGTACAAATTATAGATATTTGATATAATCGTTATCTCTGCTAATGTATTAAGAAAATAAAAAGTTCCATAGGTTTAAATTGGTTTTAGACAGATTTCCACACGATACAACTTTCAAGATATATTATATCGATAATATCATCATTTTCAAAAAAAAGCACCATCAAAAATTTTGAAATTGTGATGGAATGATTTTAAAGTTACTTTCATTAAACTCATAAAGTGAGATGTAAATATTTCGAAGTCGAAGTTCAGAACATATACAATGTATTGATATAAAATGAGAATTACCACATAAATTTATTTTAACAAAAATTCTAAAAATATCAGTTTTACTTAATGTGTCTGTCCTTTAATATATTTGTAAAATTGTGATCTACAGTGAGAAAATGTATTAAATTGATGAAAGAGGATTGTCAGATATTTTGAGGGTTACCTTTATGGTTTAAAATAGACACTAACAGAACACACACAATCATAGGTTTGCAAAATTCTCAAATAGTTATGTCTCTTTTACCATAAATACTTAAAATACCTTGCTTAAGACGTTCACTTATTGACACGCGAAATGTGCGTTAGTTTGCATACAATTTCTGATTGAATATAAAATGCTAATTCCAGAAGTTTTATAATCTTTTATCTTATAGGTGATAAAAAAAATTAAAAATAGATCATAAAGCTTAAGAATTTTATAATAAAATAAAAAATTCGACAATTAAATGTAAGATGCCTTAAAAACTTTATTCGTGACAATAAGCTGTTGGAGACGATTATGTGGCTGTCGATAAATGCATTAACTTTAATTTTATTAATACTTATCTGATAGAGTATAAAAAGAGCAGGATATAGCTACATTGTAAAATTAAGATAAATATTAAAACATAATTCACCTCACGATTACGAGATTACAGTTTAATTAACCTTATACCGAATCAATGCTGAGAATCACCAAAATAACTTTTTATTCTTCAGTGTTAAAAAAGAAATTTTAACAATTAAACAGAAAATAAATTTCAGCTTGTCTTGAATTCTAACGAATCTGCTTTTGAATGGTCATTAAAATGAACTCTATATTCTGAAAAATCGATGTTTTAAATACGCCATAATTTTACTTGATAAAAGGACACAATGTTATTCTTCAAACAATTTATTTTTTGAAATATTAAAATTATATAAAGAAGAATCATAACATACAAATCTTCCAGAAATATAACTGAATTAATATATATGTTTTATATTTGCAGCCATCAATAAATAATGGAATAAAACACATAGTTAAAGCGATGTATTTTAGTTAATAAAACCATTATTTTCTCACAAAAATGTCTACTAATACCTTTAAATATACAAACAATGAGATTTACTTCTAATTTTAGGACATTGCAGGAAAAATGATTATTACAGATTATTAATCGTTAGATCTAAATTAAAATATGTCGATTCACATCTTTTTATCTTGTTTATAAACGAAAACAGCATTAAGTTTATGATAAGAAATATTCTCAATATTATTGTTTCTGATAACATATCGTTTTTACATTAACAGATTTCAAACGATTTTATGTGATGTTTTTGATCGAACAAGTTAAAGTAACAAATTACAATCATCTCTTAAATAGTTTTGAAAAAACAATTATACTTATAAAATTATAATAAACTTATTTATCTTAAACCATCAATCGTATTATAAATAATTCTATACTAGTGCAGGGATGCATTGAATTCACACATAAATCGATTGCCATACGCATCATTATTTAACAGGAGTCAACAGTAGTAAATATCGGAAGACAAGCATTATAAACAGCATTTTTATTTTACGAAGCGTCAAACCTAATATCACAGGTTAAAAATATTTCAGTTTATTCAATTTTATGATAAAGTATGGATCATTAAATGATCAGAAAAATTCATTGAATAAACAGAAAAATCGTGTTTTATATCATTCATAGAATTAATATGTTAACAAAAAATTAAAAGAGAAAATATGAAGATTCCCATAAATTAGAGATGAATATACTTAGGATTCATAGGATCATGAAATAAAAATATTAGTTTAAAACAAGCAACCTTTTTCAAGCAAACAGATCTTCTATGAAAACTAGTTATATCAAATTTATCAGATTTTAAAACTCTCCTTTTCAACAGAGAAAGGTCAAAAGTCTTGAGAATTTACGAATTAACATCAATAAATTTGAAATCTTCAGATTTTTAAAGCATTCTACAAAGGTTTAAAACTCTTTCACAGAATTAATTTAAATGCGTATGACAGTGGACGAAAAAATATGGAAATAAAGACGACCGACCATCTATGTATGGGAAGAGTTTAATATTTATTAATTTTAAAAATTTAATTAGCACAAAATTATTATAAATACAATTGAAAGATATTTTATTTTATCACTAAATTCTGTAAATTAGTTTATTACAAATCAATTAACATAAAATAATTGAGAAAATAATTTATTGTTAAATTTATTATGAGCTAAAAAATATTGTTGTCCAAATGAATCGAAATATTAATTTGAAAGTATATTTGCCATCGTATTTTAATTTTTTTGAAATTAGTAAGTATATTCTTTGAAATCTAACTTTAAAATATTTTAAAAAGAACATTAAATTCATTTTTATCAAAGATAAATGGTTATCGTTCAAATATATTAGCTGAAAATAACAAAAAGAGATGCAGCACTTTAAGAATAAAGTATATTAAAACGTTTAAAAAATTATATTACATAATAAAATGAAAAAAATACATAAGGTATCCTCAAATATAAATAATTAATTTTACAAAATTAAAATATTCATTTATGTTAAGACTTGATAAAAGAAAAATATCAAACCTTGTTTACATAAATGAAATAATCCATCATTAAAACAACAATTTAAATTTTTTGTGATATTATTTCTTAAATTGGCCATGTTACAATGGGATATTTACTTAAAATGGTTAATCCATTTGTTTAAAGATTTTAAAATTAGTTTATAACATCTGATTTTTTGCATAAAATTTTAATGAATTTATTAAATATTTTTTAAGAGCACATAAGATGACATCACATTTAATCAATTTTCTAAACAGTGAACTTAGAAATAATTACTTAGAAACACTAAAGAATACGAAAGTTTTTATTTGAACTGAAATTATTAGCTTTTAAAAAATAAATATTTTGGATATAATATTTAAAATGTTTGATAATTCATAAATTTTATTATTTAAAATTTCACTGTGAGTTTAATCTGATCTTAAACATTCAGAATTAAAATTTATCTAATTTCATAAATATTGGAATTCTTTATAAATTATAATGTAAAAATATTATAAGTTCATAAGGAATTTATAAAATTACATTCATAACAATAAATTTCTTCAATATTACATGAAATTTTTAAATATAATTTCATAATGTTTGTTGATCACTTATTGTTCTTTTTTAATGTTATAAAAGTTAATATTTTATTATGATCTTAATAAACATCACTGATTATTCATCCAGAGAATGAATTGAATTTTCAATTATTAAATATAAAGATTATAATTTTATTTCAAAATTTATGAAAGGTAATGTTAAAATCTTCGATGTAATTGATACAGTGAGCATATTTAAATATCTTCTTTGAGCAGAAATTATGTTACCTTTAAGCTTTGTAAATTATTTTTCAATCTGTAAGTTTTTATAAAAGAATTTAATCCGACTATTTAACTTTCAAACATAAAATATTTTCATAATATATCACTTTGATCAATATAATTTAACAAGAACATGCATTTTATATTCTTCTTGAATGGTATTACACGAACGATGAATTGATTTTCTGAAAAGTTGAAAGAGGAAACATAAATTTGTAAAAATAAAAGAAAAAAATGCAAAGATTTTCAAGCATATCTTGATTTAATGTGAATAAATAATTCAGAATAACGCCTATCAAACTTATAAAATATCAAATAGAATTGATTTAAAATGTATTTCATGAACGATTTATCAAAATTCGATAAATTATATATCTTATTTCTGACAAATAGCGGAAGCATACCTTCTTGTCAGTTAGAAATACTGCTGGAGTATTGGTGGTTTCTTAAAATTATCAACAGAAATAGTAAAGAGACACTCAAAATTTAACCAGTGTTTTCACGTTAAGATTGATTTATTATTTTTGAATTTTACGGATAATAGGTTATTAATCATACAAGGTATATAAGTCAGAATTATTGAACTTAAAAAAATATTAAAAATGACAACTATATTCGAATCATATTATATTTATACATTTAAAGGTATCTATCAATGAATAAAATAATATTATTGTGGTTTTATGAGAAATCTTAAATAGTTTGAGCAATCTTAACGAGATAATTCACCATTTTTGATTAGAACTAAAATTTTTAAATTATACAAAATCGTATGATTCTATATATTAGATAAATAAAAATGAAAAAATATTTTAAACTAAAATATAACTTCGAAGATTTCTCCGAATGAGTTCAGATATGCTAAAGAATAAAATAAATATATATTGTCATTTAAAAAATCTTAATAACATCAGTGGTATCGTAAATTTTTAAAATTAATGAAAATTATTAAATAGTGAGGATTAATTTCTTTTTTCAGCAAAATATATGTATTTTCTATTGGTTATCAAAAATTAGACAAAATCTGCTATTCTAATATTTTATATTTTATGCAATATTATGTAAAAGGAAAATATTTAATTTTCATAAATTTTTCATGAAACTCATATGTCCTTTCAATAAAGTTAGCATATTAAATGTGAAATATCATATAGACGGTTTAACCTTTATATTTTAATGAAAAACGAATAAAAAGTGGTCTCAGATAAAAATAAATCAATAACGATAAAATATTATTTCAATTATAAAAACTAAAAACTACCTTTTTGAAACAGCCTATAAACAAGAAACATAGATAATCGAGCGTCGTATATATTCTTATTTTTATTTAATTTATATAATAATTAAACATTGGTAAAAATTAAAAACAATTAAGGTTAATACCAAGATACTACTTTAGAATAGTATTCATCATAAAATTAGGCTAAAAATTTTATTTGATCAATTTTCGCGTTTTGGAATAATGAGTATTATTTTAGTGATTGATATTATCTTGTTTGTTAATAAAAGATATTATTTCAATAAAAATGTCAAATTGATGATCGTACTTTTAATTATTCTAGTCTCACATTTTAACACAAGGATTTATAGTAAATCATATAATCATCTAACAAATATATTCAAAAATTATTTTTCAATTTACTAGTTGTCACTTGAAAATAACCTTAATTAATTTTCAAATTTTTGAATCTGCTACCAAAATAACTCACGATTTAAAATGGAAATTTCTTTTATCTATGTTAAAGCAGCAAGAATATATAAATGAGAAAGATTTATATTATGCTCATAAATTTTTTTTCTCAGCAAATTCTTATTTCATACTAAATTAAATATAACCCAGTTTTTCAAAATATTGGTCTTAAATTGAATACACTTTCATAAAGACATTTGTGAGTACGTTTGATAATGTTTAACTTATGAGATTTAAATATGAAGTATAAGAAAATAAAATACGTTTGATCATTTACAATTATTTAAAATGCCTTAAAAATGATTATTTTTAATGTAAATAGAAGAATTAGATTGAAAATAAACGATGATTATAAAAAGACATTTATCTGAAATTTATTATGAGGTCAAAATGTCTATTTTTCTCAAAGATAAACAAACGATATTTAGTAAGTGTATCATAAAGAAATAAAAACCAGAGATTTCATAAATCATCATAATATTTATTTCTATGTATAATTATACATAAAAAATCTCATTAATATATTATTAGAATGTGATCTTGTAAGTTTTAATTGATCGTTTTATAGAGAGATAAAAATAAGATTCTCTTAGAGTCAAAAAATATTTTAAAATTAAAAAATTTATACATAGAGAGTTGTTTCAATTTCCATGTTTCCAATTTTATCATTTTGAAATTCACGGGTTCAAAATACTCTCTGTATCGAATTATGTAATATTTTTGAAGATAATCTCGGCATCGTTAAGAAAAAAAATTCAAACATAGATCTGATAAGTAAATTGAATGCACATATGTTTGGGTGATAATTCATTTACATAAATACGAGCGCTTATTAATTCTAAGCAACACTTTAATTTTTCTTCCATGTACACATTATGTCTTATGGTTGAAAAACTCCACAAATTATGATTATAAGCGCCATCTAAGATTTTCGAAGAATGATCAATGAGAAGTTTAGGATTCATGGATATCAGTTTCTATTAAATGAATGGTACTGCATGTTATTGATCGAAAATGGACACTACTGTTTGAAGTTACGTATTGATTAAATTATCATAAAATATACTTCGTTGAGTAGATATTTGCGCATTTTAAAATTAATACGTTGATGAAGATAAAAGTAATAACAGAGTAGAGGACTTTGCCGAAATTCGTGTCTGATTTCAGATTTTAGCTCAATTTCTAAATCCTACGAAAAATATTTGGCATCAAAGAATACTTACACTGTAAAATTATTCTATTTTAAAATTTTTTCAAAAAGTATTCATTTTTCCCTCTTATTAAGAAATATGTACTCAGCATATATGATTGTGTACTTATTTTGACTTTTGTTACGAAGAGACTTTGAATAAACGTCGATGAAACTGAACCAAATGTATAATCAATTAAAATCTGACTTTTGTAACTGAATAAAGAAAGCTATTCATTTGTAGACCATACCATAATTTCATAATAGTTATCATAAACGTCAAAATACTAATATCATACTTAAAAAATCTCGATTTGATAAATTTATTTGCATTCGACGAAAAGCTGAATATAGTGATTTTCTTAACATTGTGGCTATATTGCTTTCTAAAAATGGAACAGACTTTTTTATCAATGAAATGTGTTTGGAAATTTCTCAAATGATATTTTTAACTCTTACAAAAATGCGTTGTATAAGTAACGTGCATAATAATATAACGACCGAATTCAAATTAATAAATTAGATCTGAGCTTATCTCGTTTCTAAAAACTTTGTTTGACTCCATAATATTCTCAGTATTATATGTTATCCATTAATAGTGTATTTAAATATTTATTCGACAGTTCTCGATGTTATATTTAGACAATTGTAAAATATAATGCCTCAGTATGTAATATTCATCCTTTATAAGAAAATGATAGAATTAAACATTTATTTTGAAGTGCTTTCATTGTCAAAATATGAAAATTTAGAGGTTATTATATTGATTTATTTTAATGAGTTAAAATATCAAATATTCATGGGGTAAAATGAATCAAAGTTAATTAACGAAATGTATGTATCAATACGATAACCTAAAAATAATTCACAATTGACAAAAAAGAATGAACTTTTGATTGATTTATAGTCATAAATATTTTGAACAAGGATTATTTTGAATTTTCATAAGAATAATACATGATAAAATCCAATCTCTTGCGCAAATATAAGCAATAAAACGTAAATTTATTTTTAAATATCTTCAATAAATAAATTATATCGATGTTATAACAACCAAAATATTTAATAAAAATCCGCAGCATGAATAAATATATATTTTGTATCATTCATCTGTTAATTTATAATAATTAAATAGATTATATATGTATCTTATTACTTCTTTGTAATCAGATTATGAAATTTATAACGATAAACGAGAGTAAAATATAATACCAGATCAAAATTTATCATTAAAACATATTATACCAGGTTTAAATATATCGTGTTTGAGTTTCATATTTTATTTAATTCCTAAATCCCTCATGGTCAAAACATTTACAATATCTAGACTGATAATTAAAAGTTCTATATTTATATCTATTTTAAACAAATATCAAATATATATGTTATGTTTTCATAAATTTGAACGATTTTCTAAATGATGTATCTGACAAGCATTAGCAGTCGATTAAGAACGTATATAAATAATAACTTTAGTTTATATTCAAAATATGATTTATAATTAAACAATTTTCTGGATCATAAGCACACACCTTCTTTTATTTTTGAGAAAACTCAGAGTTAACTTTATTATAACATCAACAGATTAAAAATACTTAAACATTATTTGATCTAATTCTTAAAATATAAAAAAAAATGAAAGGTCAATTGGTACTAAACATCAAATATATGTTTTATTGCCATATGATAAGAAGATTTTGCAGAGCTATTTAATAAAATAAATAAACTTAATATGTTGTCTGAAAAAAATTTAACATATGATAGAATATATCTTTCTGAAATGAAGGATTTCAGTGTTTTATAAATATTTATTCTTTTGATATTTATCTCTAAATTAAAAAGATGTAAGAGAATCTAGAAAGTTACTTAGAAACTCAAGTGGTAGTATAATATCAATATTTAGTGATCATTCTTGATCCATAAATTTCAAAATGAATGAACATCCTGAGATTTGAAAAATATTATCCAGAAATATGATTTCCTGTACATTCATTATGAGAGATATAATTAAAAAATATTTTCAATATCAAATTCACATATAATTTTTAATATTTGGCATCTAAACTGCCTCAAATCTCTAAGGTGAGTCAAACCTTTGTCAAATAGATTGCTTCTTTTAGAATAGAATACTATGTTTAATTGTCTTGAAATTGTTCATACTTGAAAGGCTCAATTTCTAGTTCATAGGGTATTTCTAACATTGATTTGAGTTTTTTATTTTCAAATATTTGAATTCTGTTGTTTATCGATCAAGCTAACTTTGGCATGTTAAATGTAAATCTGTGAATTATTTGGATTGTTTCAGGTTGTATTAATCAGAGAGTTTTTCGATTCATATTGATTTTATGCCGTGTTTCAAGTAACCCTGTTTTGAGTAAAATGTATGTATAAGGCCTATTGATGAAAAAGAGTGCAAATTCTTCTTCCTACTTTCCTTATGTGTTTTTTCATGTAATCATCGTTTTGACGAAATGTATCCCCAATTGTGTTTATAAAAATGTGTTTTGTCTCTTTAACTTGAAAAACAGACTCTCATCAGTCGGTATCATTGCTTTAGAACGTATACTAATTATAGGAATGTCATTTTTTGAAATTTTTGTGAATCGCAGGTTTTTGCCTGAGGCGTATTTTTTAAATTTAATTTTTGAATTGACGAATTTCATGGCTGTTTTCATTTAATTTTTATTAAAATCAGGTGAAATGATAATTAATTGATTTATTATATATACGAAGATATAGTATAGATTAGTGATCCTGAATAACTTCAAAATGAATCCTTTATGTTTTCGTTATGGCCCATAGTTATTTAAAAAAAAATATTTTGAAATATACATCTTGACGATACATTGAGAAAGTATTTTAATCAAAATTTAAAATAAAATTCTTTTTAAAAGAATACGATAATTCTTAATGATGAAATTTTTCACGACAATTAATTATCAAGATTAAAATTTATGACTTGAACACAAAAATGACATTTTCTAATCATGGAAATCTTTCAAAATATGGCGGGGAAGGTTATTAGCTATCAAAGGAGCCCAGCATTCTCTTTTATTTTTAAAGTAGGAAATTATTAAATTCGTCAATAAAATAACTATCATAAAAATAAATTTTGATTATTTTGCATCTTCCATCGAAAGAAATAATGTCTTATATTAAGAACATCAAAAATTATTTTTCTTTGTGAAAATATGAAAAAGTAGATTTGAGTAAGTTATGAATACCAATAATCAAAATTATCAAATAATAAAAATAATATTTTTGTGCTTTCGATTAAATTGATTTCATATCTTTTATAATATTTTAATAATCTGATTTTGATCATCGTTTTTAGTTTCCTGAGTTTTATACATAAGATTAGAAATATTTTTCTTACAATTTGCATGTATACCTCAAATATTTTTTAATTTCAGACACTATTAAATTTAATAAAATATAAGTAAATCAAGTGTTTTTATTATTACGTGGTTCATATAAAAGAGAAATATGAATTTTATTCGAATGTTATTTATATTGATTATTATATTCTCGAAAAAATAATTTATATATTCTCTATCTATAAAGTGATTATTGAGAACAATATCTGATTAATTTTTGGTAACTTTCAAAATTTCAAATTCAGTTTTAGTATGAATTTTACTGAAATTAATATGATATTTTTAACTTTTAAAAATTTATTTAGTAAATAAGAAAATGTAGGTAATATAAATAATTATCGAAATAGATAATTAAACACTTTTACATGGATTTAGAGTTGAACGAAAATTTGTTTTAAGAAACCTCCATCATTTGCGTTTTGGTCTAAATACATCAAAGAATATTTATTCTTTGTTATTCGTTAAGTTTATAAAAATTGATTCTTTTAACTTTTTTAAATAAATCGATAAACTTATTTATCTTCATTATGTCATTCCATAACTTAAATTTAAAATATCTTCGCTTGCGTTCGAAATTCATAAATGATTCAATTTCTATTATGAAAGAAATCATATCTTGTCATTTTTATGTTTATGTCAAAAGGTTACATTTTCAATATTAATTTGATTCAAATGAGTATTCATGCTAAACTCCGTTGGTTTCGATCATTTTTTGATTCTCCTATCTTCATAATCGATAACAAGTAGTTTTCTAGATTCTTTCTAATTTCATTTAAACGATTCGGAAGACATGTTACAGATTAATCATTGACGCCCTGGCACATTCAATTATAAATATTAACATTTCTGAATAATCACTCTTCATTACATGACCCATTCTCGTCTTAGTTGAAAAGCGAATCGATATTTCAAGACTGGACTATACAGTCTAAGTGTTCACTCTTTTGATAGAGTTATCATAGAACATACTTCACCTGCAAGCCCCGCTTGTTTTGTACTGTCATTAAAAATTGTCCAGATTCTAACTCTAATTGAAAAAGTATGGGAAATTTGTATCGTTAGGCGATTATCATCCACTTTTGTTCGATGTCTTCTATGTTTAGCTAAGAACAATCAACATTCCAAAGAGGTATTTCAGAGAAATAATGGTCTAATTTTTCTGTCTATAGAATCAAATTTCGGATAAATCTTAGATTCTTGATTTTAATTATGCTTTTTTCATTTTTTATTAAATATTTAAAAAAATTAAAATTAAAATAATTCACAATCATCTGGTGTTTGATGTCAGTTTATCTTGACTTCTATGAAATAGTTTTAATTGATATTGTAATTCCTTATTGTTTCGAATATTATTTATGGATATTTTTTTGGTTCAGATTTCTGCTATCTCACGCCCCAAATAACACGTCTTTCATTAAAATCATTTTTCGAATTGTTTAAATTATATATGTGAAATGAATCAAATAAGCCTTGTATTGCCTTTTTATTTTCACATTTAATTCTTTTTAGAATTATGTCATAGAGATGCCATTTCTCAGCAATTTAATAAATTCTCTAGAACTCAAACGATAGAGACATTCAAAAGTTGACATATCACGTTCGAAGGTTGAAATCTGAAGTTTAACTCCACATATTTTTTTACTTGAGGAAGTGTTTGTCTCAAAATATGAACTCCGGGTATTTTGACGATTCGAAACAATTTTTAGATCACTCCATGCATTTTAACATCATCTAGTTATGGTGAAATTATAATTATTTTATTTACTATAAATATGAATAGTTATATATATTAACATGTAAAAGCACATATAATTTTTACCGTTATTTGGTAACTGCAATGATATTTTATGAAATCTTAAAATAAAAATTAATTATGTCATTTAAATTTTAAAGAAACTAAAAATAGATAAAAATTTAACATACCAATTCAATAAAAAATAACAATCCAGATATAATTTTACTTATTTTAAAAAAGAAAAGTTTAAATAGTATAACTTTATTCGTGAGTTAAATTTCATTACATGATGATGGAATTTAGGAAATTTAATAAATCATGCAATATTAGCAATTCCATTTTTTTTTAGATATATTTTAGCAGATTCGAAACTTTTTAAAAAATTTTAGGTTTAATAATCATTATTTAAGTCAATAAAATGAATTTTCTATGACGTTGTTTACTTGATATTTTGATTTTTCAAAATTAATTTTTTCGTTCAATCGAAAGTTGTGTATCTCATATTTATTGGAAGAATAATTATATTTCATTTAATTTTTGTAAATTATTTGTAATTAAAGGTGAATTCCTTCAATAATGTTATATGAAATTAAAGTATTTCTGATCAACGAAGATTTACGATGTACTTTTAAGTTTTGCATAATAATCATTTTTAAGTTTAATATAAAATGTTATATATCGGTATATTTTAGCCCAAAGCTACTTTATGATTATTAGTGAGCGTGCGTATAAAGCATTAACCTAGCAATGTATATTTTGATTTTAAAACTTTGCCCATAAAGTTTTTCTAAATTTTTGGTGATACTATGATTCCAACACAAAAATAATCATAATATTACCTTATATAATTTTAATTTAATTCACCTTTTGATACCTATTTTCAGAAAACATAAATGAATTAGCTCTGCCATATGTTAACATCATGAGACTATTTTTTAAATTTATTGCACTGGGATATATTTAAAGAGATAAAATAATTTTACATTGCTGTATTTTTTAACCAGATTTATAAGAATACAAATTTATTTTTATTAAAATCTATTATGAATATATCGAAATGGCTGATAAATTTATTTTGAGTGCCATACGCCTGTGGTGATATAAATATTGACAAAATATTTTCTGTTTAACTTTTAAATTATTTAAGTCAAATAATCATTTATATCAAAAGTCTTTTTTGTTGTCGTTTTATCTTTTCGTCAACTCACTTAATACTTATTTGGTTTTATTATATCTAAATCCCTAACACGTTATTGAATACTAACAAAAATCAGAATGTTAATTTTTTCACAAAAGTAGATTATTCGAAGTTTTTAATTCAAAATAAGATTGGCTCTTATGAAATAATTCTATTAAAAACGAAAATACCCCTTTACTATTATTAAATTTGAGATCTTTATTGTATTTAAAATTCTTAAACATATCAAATTTGAAAATAATATTCAAAATAAATTTTATTTATTTTATAAATGACAATGAACCTTCATAATGTGTAATTGGCATAATATTTCCGTGTTATGAATTTCCCAAAGACTATTTTTGAGAATAAAATATTTATATTTGTCAAAAAAAAATTTTACATAAATTTAGTCAAAAATATTCTAATAGTATTGTAAACTTAGGTCTATATTTGGTTAAATAGAAAATTAATTGTTCACGCTTTAATATGACGTGATAGAAGTTGAATGAATGTTCAGTTTTTATTCTATAGTAAATGATATACGTAACGTAAGATTTCAAAAAAATAATTTTTGAAAATTCGTGTTTATTCTAAAATTAAATTCTAGTCATCCTTATCTTTAACTATAATAAATCCAGACTAATATTATTTTAACTATTAAGTCTTTAATTAAAAAATATCATCAATTTAATTTACATAAATATGAAACAAAATAAATTAAAATGGTATTTAATGTTTCCAATAATTTATGTCATTATTTTACGTTGAAGAGATAGTTAAAAGTAGAAAGATCTATTTAATTCATTTTAATTGGTTATTTTTATATATTAAATCTATAATGTATATATATAGATGATTTTTGTGAAAAATATATTCACATAACTATTTAAGAATTTACAAAATAGGATTTATTTATTGCATACGTGAAACAACATTTTCATATACTTCTAAAAATTATTTAATGTATTAATTTTTTTAAAATTTTATTCCATTTTTGTATTTATTGGAATTATAAAAATTAATGTCATTAAAAATTTTTTTAAGTGAGCAAAAATTATGATAGAAATATTTTATTCAAAATTAATGATAATTTTTTAACAAGATTTTGGTGTTCTGGCACTAAATTAGTATTTTAATCATATCATTAATTTTTAATTCCAGAGATAAATATAAAACGAAAACAACTTGTATGGTTGTCTTATTCAAGCAATTTAACTGAAAAAATGTAATATTAAATTCATGTATGTATAATATTGATAACTTTTTTCTTTTCATTGTTAACTTTAAAAAAAGAATAAATACATTGAATTTGTTGTTGTTTCAGGATAATTCAAATATTTTTCAAATTTTTAGAATAAATGTATCATGTTTTCACATTTATAAGTGAAGAAAAGAATACAATGAACTTCCTGAATGCAATCACACTTTTTCAAATCATTACTCAATTCTGGTATCGTGTATAACGCATTGTGGAAATATCCTACTTTAAAACATTGATTTCATCAAAACATATGAAGATAACATATCTATTCTGAATTGAATTTTTAAGATATAAAATATTTCTAACATAAACTAGAGCCCCAAATCTATTTCGACTGTATCATTTAATATGATTCGAAATGTTCATTTGGTCATTCTTTGATCACTATTGATGAAAACATGGAAATTTACTTTTTCTCTACCAATTTACATGATGGCATATATTCATTGATAAAGGAAGTTTACTCGTGGTCATCTCTTGAAATTTAATGTAGATTAAATATAAGGATGCAAGACTAAATTTAATAATATAAACAGGGGCAGTTGTTCACCTCGATAAATTAAGAAGAAATAATATTTATTGTTGTATCGCGCTTTATAATATCTTTTTAAAAACATTTTTCTTTCTATTTAATTTATTTTTTTTTGAATTAAAAATACCAAATTTTCTTTAAATAATTCAATGACGGGGTTATCATTTCTCGTAAAATATTTTGATCACTCTATTGGTAACATATAAATTTTAATATAGTCTTAAGATTTTTTCAAATAAATCATTTATATCCTCTCGTCTGTGTTTTTACTGCAATACTTGAAAGCTTGAAAGATGTTTAAAACTTTCTTTCTCTCATTATATCTATCAAAATCGGTTATTATTTCTTCATCGATCACACAAACATCTTCTTTTTTCGGGTAAATGAAAAATTATTGGTGTCTATCAAAATAAACACGCGTTTAACGATAAAATATCAATAAATATTATTTATATGTTTAATACGTTGAATATATTATTTTTAAAAATTATGAAATATAAAAATCTAAAAAATTAATTGAATTCGGATCTGGTTTGGCTGACATTGAAATCTTTGTTCAAATCGTAAGTTATGAATAATTCGCTATTATTTAAATCATTTGAACTGAGGGTTTTTAATTTTTCATCATGAGATAAATTATATTGAAGAATTCTCTTGAACAATGAAAAAATCGTTATTTATTTATTTGTAAAAATTAACCTTATGAATTGTTTATGGAGTAAGTAAATTACAATAAAATGCTTCGATTGAAACATTAAATCAAATAATTATATGGGAATTGTAAGAAGACGCAAGCACAAACAATTTTATAAAATCAAAGTTTAATTCTTGTATTTTAGAAATGAAATTATAATTTATTTCTCAATAAAATCTCTAATTAAAATTAAATAAAATTTTGGATATTTATGTTTTTTATATCTATAAGCTACGAAAGTTGAACTCGGTTATTAATTTAACATGTATTTATTTTAGCACCTTAATAAAATAAATTACCAAAATAAAAAAACTCTTAGCATTTTTGAAGTTTAAAAATAACACGAAATTTTAAAATCAACGAATATCAAACAATACATCATGATTTAATTTCACCCTGGCTCTGAATTAATGTTAATGACAAAGTTCAACTTTGACATTAAAAATAATTTATTTTCTCTTAATAAAATTATTTCGTCATTTCGAATTTTTTCAAATATTTTTTGATATTTAGTTTGCAAAATCAATATAAATATTGAACAAAAATATCAATTTTCATATTTTCATGATAATTCAGTTTGTAATTTGGTTTATTTGTATATTTTGGTGTTTAAAGTATTTTTTATTTTAATTTGATAAAGAAACCTTAGTTTAATTTATTTTTTTATACCCTAAAACGTTAAAAATGAAAAAATATTTTTAATTTATTTAAATTAATCTCAAACATCAAAGACTTTTCATCAAATATTTTTAATGTTTGTTCTGTTTTAAATTATTTTTACAATAAATGGAAAAATTTTCATCGCTTAATACAAATGAATATATAAATTTTAATATCTATATCTGTTCTGCAATAGTCCAAGACATAACATCACAGTTCACATAAAAATGTTGTTCATTCAAACGATACCATTGAAGTGAGATATTTATCTGAAACCAAAAAAACTTCTTTGTTTGTTTATACATTAAACGTTTACATTTTACTAAATTTCAGGTACTTTATTGAGCATAAATTTAGAGAGTCACTCAGAAAAACAAATGAGTTTACCTTCTTTGTTTTGAGATATGATGGCATATTACTGACTTTGTAATTTGAATAACTTTTCAGTATTTCTAATCAAAACGATGTTGAGGGTACACAATTAATTGTTTACACAAAACTGCATAGAACAAGAAAATGATGATTCTTAATTTACCTAAGCTTAAGAAGATTATCGTGTTTCTTTAAAGGGAGATTCTTATTAAAACTGCATTTGCTCGACCAAGCAGTGTAAAAAATAATATTGGTGGTGTTAAGTAAAGGATTTTGAATGGCTCAGGATCAAAGGATATCATTTTTTTCAGTCAATGTGATTCTGTCTTATCATTACTTTTGTTCTTGTGAGGCAGTTGACTGCCTTGATGAGTGTCTTTTATTGAAGAAATCATGGATTGCATTTGAAAATACATTGGTCATTAATTCAATTATATCTTGTATAAGAATGGAGAGTTTCTAGTAAATTAGATCTAATCAAGATGCTTTTGAAACTTTGTCAAAGCAGCAATACCTTCAATCCTGTTCGTTAAGTCGTTCAAAGTTGCAGATTTTAATCGTTAAATAATATTTGGATCGTCTATATAAATATTTATCAGTATGTGCAAAAATTCTCTTGCTGAAGAACGGCAGAACATGTCGAAATTTTTTCACTCTAAACGTTTTCTGTCTAAATTGCAATTGGCTTTCAGTCTGACGTATATTTAGCAAATTGATCCAAATCTGATTTATATAGCTTAAGAAAATCTAGTTTTGGCGATGCTATTTACGATAAATCATTATAGTATCTTTTACGAACGTAAATATTGCATATTGATTGTAGGTACTATTCCACCGAGTTTTCACATCCCTCAATTTGCGGAACATAACATCATATTTCTGAAAATGTGCAAAAGAATGACTTCTGTTATGATTTGTTTAAGATCTGTGTTTCATATTTCAAGCTATGTATTGACATTTTGCCACAAGAAGTTATGATACTGCTCTATTACTAACTGTTTATAAACTATCTTGATGACAGTGTGCAATACATAGTATGAATCTATAATCCTTTAATCTGAAATTAAACAATTGCTCGTTCTTTTCATTTACGATACATCGTATTTAAGCTAATATGGTTCATATTGCAGTTAAATCTACATTGAAATTTGCTACGCTTTCAGCATTTGTTGTTTGTCAAAAAGTAAAGAAAATAAAACAACAAATATCAGTTTCCAGAAAAAATAAAATCAGTGTCTCCGTTATATGACAGAATTATTTATCTATGCATGAGATCCAAAGGTCGGTTGTGTGAGGAATTGTGTGAAAGTTCTATAGCTTATCAATACACTTGTAAATTCTCGAGATATATCTAACAAATGAAATGATCGTCTGTACGGCGACATGGCGAATTGTAGGTCTTGTTTTTAAGAGCTATATATTATACTTTCTGTAGTCCATCATCTTCCACAATAGCCTTTGGACATCCTGGAATTGCAATCTACTATGCAGTAACAACATTTAAATAAGATTTAATCATGTATATTAAAGGTCATGTTCGACTGAGAATTTAATAAATTAGTTCTTATTTGTTCTTTAAAAATATTTTGCACGTCACTGTTGACAAAGTGTTGATATATGAGTCGATATTTGTTTTAAAGTAGTATGCCAGCAATTTATTTGAATACAGATATGAGAATAGTTAATGGTAGTTAACGCAGTAAATTTTATCTCCTTCGTTTACTCTACCATTAAAAGGAAGTTAAAAAATAAAACATTTGCTACTCGTTAGTCATATATATTTAACTTCATTTGTACTTTTCGTCGCGAATTTTATTTATGCAAGAACGTCTTAATTAATGATAATAATACGCGGCAAGAGTAATTGAGGATAAAAAAATGACATTTATTAGGAAACGAATAAAAAAATAAAAAGGTACATTAGAATTTTAATCAATTAACTACTCATTAATGTTCATAGCCATACTAAATTATAAATGTAAATAACCTCAATCTTATCTTTGTAAAAATGAAATTTTTTGAACTTTTCAATACATAGCTTTTATTTTTATTAAATGATAAATAATAAATGATATTCTAAAATCGCCTAAAATAATATTTATGAAAATAAACTCAAAAATCGTTTTTTTAAATCAAACGTAAAATAAAATCTAAAAATTCGTTATTTTAATTTGCTAAAATGATCTGCGTTGGTAATTTATACAATTAAAATTTTTCTGTTTTTTACTTTAATATATAAGGTTATAATATTTGGAAATCTTCTTTTTGCTTATCATAGGAAAAACTAATTTTATAACAAGTGTAACGGGAGGATGATAAGAACATCTAAAAATAAATTAAAGAACAATATATCTTTCAATATCATATGATTAACTATCCTTGATCTAAATTAGTTCAAAAAATTTTAGTCTATTTTCTAATATTTTTATTTCTCTATTTAATTTTAGACATGAAAGAAATATATATCACTATCATGGATAAAAAGTTCCCTTTATTTCCTTCATTAAACCATTTATAATGTAAGTCGATATCATCAAAATTTTCAAAACAATACAAGACAAAAATGATTAAAATTTAGGCATCTCAGTAAAATCATTATTTTTAAAAATATAGAAAACCAACATTTCATATCTTAAAACTAGATTTTATGTATGACGATATATATCTTATAATCAAATTTTTGTTGTGAATATAAAATCCAGTTTTAATCTTTTAAAATTACATTGTAAATAATGTAAATATTTTTTAGATATAATTTTGTTTCTGTTTAATTTATTCAATAAAAAATATCTAATGATGTTTATATGTTCAAAAATTAATTTTAAAGTATTTTTCGAAAAGAGAATAACATTTATTTGGGTATTCTTAAAGTCAAATATATTCATATTTAAATTTTTAAAATATTCTATTCATGGAACATATTTCATGAAAATTATCGTTTAAAAATATCAATCATATGAATAATCTAAAATTGCTACCCTCAAAATATATTTTTATATTATAGATTTCATAAAATAATATTTGTCATATTTGAAAAATATTAATTATATTTTCAAAATTATGTGGCCGATTATATTATGAATGTGAAGAAAACAAAGTGTACTTTATGTATCATATCTGCCAAAACATATTTTCGAAGCAGTATTATTTACTTTATTTCAAATAATTTAGAGAATTGTTGAGCGAATGTTGTTCTTTATAATATTAAAATATCAATAATTTAATTTAGAGTTTATTTGTATTAAATTCTTACTTATGAAGCTATATCTTAATTATTTAAAATGTGTAATTTTGTTATATTTTACAAATAACGTCCTCACATTTTCAGCTACGAACTCATAAATGAGATTTTTCGATAAATTTATTTATAATAATTAATATTTTATATTTAATTCATCTTTCTTACCTATTTGTAGATTATATATTTTAATGTATCGTTTTTACTTTCATTTAGCAATCATACTTATCTGCACAAGCAGATTTCAGAGATAATAAAAAATCCATATTTTAATCTTTTTGAGCATATTTTGGTAAAAATGTTAAAATATTGAAAATATATTTAAGAATAACATTATTTCATATTTTTGATATTTTCATTCAAATCTCTCCTTTATATTATGTGGAATTAAATTAAAGAAGTAAACTGATAGTTTTTTAAATTAAAACATCTTTCTTATGCAAAAATATAATTCTAGGCTTTAAATAAGTGAAATAGGCATTGACATTATTGAATAAAACACTTAGATAATAATTTGATTCTAGCGTTGAACAATGATAGTTGTAGAAATAATTCTTTCAAATATATAAAATAGGGATAATAAAATATTGAGAAAAATGGAAAATTTTAATCCGTAAGATTTATTTGCTTTTAAATTGTGGGAATAGTATTTTGTGATTTTAAGAAGATATAGAAAGTCAAAAACAAATATATTACAATGTAATAATTGCAGTTTATAAATTTACATTGTAATAGATATCCATAAATTAGTTGTTTGGAAATTATGTAGATAGAAGACATACAATTTAATAATTTAGACCTTTAAAAAGAAAATTACTTTTTTATTCCAAATTTTGCAGAATATTTATTATAAGAAGTGGGTTTACATCATATTTTTTGACGATTTAATCTAAGTGACTTTAAATGATACAATAATATATCACAAAAGATTTCCAATTTTTCTTTATCAAACTGAATAAACTTTTAGATTTATATATTTTTAATTTTTGAAACTATAGATCATTTTTAATATGCAACATATTAATATAATTATGCTTTATTTTCATTCAAAAATATTCCAAAAAATTCTTTATATAACATAAAATCATCATATATGAAATTGAAGAGATTATTTTCGATATTTATCTTTTCATCGCTTAAGATTTAAGGAGCAATTACGATGTTATATATCTCTGTTAAACTTAGTCATTATTTTACAACCCATATTAAAAATAATTATATGTTTAAAAAATCGAATATATCTTATTTGATGACTGTAAATAGCAATAATATGTTGTTTTAATATATTTAAATTATTATATTAATGGAAATAAATTTAAAAATAGTTTATTTGAATAAATAGAGAAAACTAATTTTATATTTAAAAAGTAAAAAATTTCGAAATAAGACTAAAGCATGCCAAATATTTATCTTAATTAAAAATATACGTTTCCTAAATGTATGATTCCAGGGAAAACAATTGATGGAAAATCTTAATGATATATGCTACGAGTTCAAATATCTTTTGAAAAAATGAATGAATTCTTAAAAATCTATGATTATTAAGACGATTCCCGTTGCCACATACCATACCTTATTAATTTAAATAGGTACTCCACACATTAGCAGTATATGTTATCTCGTGACGTAACAATTCTCCAAAAATAAAAAAACTAATTTTTTCCCTAAAAAAATGGAAAAAGTATGCTGGATTAGAGTGAAAAGGACAAGAAGTTCTAACTCGTTCTGGATTCATTTTCAGAATCAAAAAACGAATATCTGGAGAGAAATTTTACTGGAACTGCAAAAGTGACACTTGTAATATCACCTCCGTCTCTTTGAACAGAAATTTGTTAAGTGTTAATAGTAAGCACTACCATTCTAACGATGAGGTGTTTATAGTTTCTTCTCAACTGCGCACTAATATTAAGGAAATGGTCACCAGCAATCCCTATAGACCGGCCCAAGACATGTATGATTGTGCAAAGGTAGATCTTGTGAAATCGTACACTCATGATGTTACACGGTTTCTACCCTCCTTCTACACGCTTAAAGTGTCGATCTACGGATGGAAAGGGGAAGTAGCACCTATGGGAATTGTTTTTGATAGTGATTCTTTTAATTTCGACTTCTTTCGTCTTTCTGAGAATGTAAATATGTGATTACATGTTTCATTTGGTTATGATGCGTTGGTAGTTATGGGAGATTCCACTTTCATTCAACGATTCGCAAACGTGCGAAACCTCATTATCTTTATGGATGGTACATATAAACCCTCTTCTACTTCATTTTACCAAAGTTATATTTTGAACGGTGTCTTTTCTGTTCAAAGTTTTTCTCTATTATACTGTTTTATGAACAGTAAGACCAAGACAGCATACACTGAGATCCTGTCTGTTGTAAAGGAGAGGCTTGCTGAAAGTAACATAGATTTTTCTCCTCGTCGAATCCAAATTGATTTCGAGCATGCCGCATTTAATGCAGCTCGTGTAGTCTTTCCAGTGGCTGAAATTCGTGGTTGTTACTTCCACTTCAGGCAAGCAATTTGGAGGCGGGTACAAAGTTTAGGTCTGACAGAGTTGTATCATGGAGATACAAATTTTAAACGTTGTTTCCACTTATGCTCTGCTTTACCATTAATCTATTTGGAAAGCATCGACTCTGCCTGGGATCATATCCTTAATCTTTTGACAGAATATAATGAAAGTGTTTTGGAGTTTAAATTATACACGGATAACACTCGGCTCTCACGGTCTGATACAAGTCTATTCTGCAGGTAAACTTGGAATCATTTTTGTGATTTACGTGGAAGAACAAACAACGCGTCGTAAGGTTTCAACTCGAAACTAAAAAAAATAAATAAAAGTACTGCAAGCTTTTGGTTGTTGGTTCTGTTCTGAAGCAAATTCAGATCTATGCTGATATAGAGTTGATGAGACTCCTTGGTGGGGGAAGCCGAAGGCCAGGAAGCGCGTCTACGTCCAAAAGGATGAAAAAATAAAAAAACTGTGGGATCTATATGAAAATCGTGCTCTAGACCTGTTTGAACTTCTTGACGAACTAAAAGATTCAGTTAAATTAGTTTAATGAATTTAATTTGTTTTATGTTTATTTTAATCTGAATTTATCAATAAAAATAGTTTGCATATATTATTTTTCAGTTCAAACTGAAAAATATTTTTTTTTAATTATTTAAAGATAAAACAAGGGTTAAAAATTATTCTATTTTCGGCGAATTTTACACTAACCAGTTTGCATACCCTTTGTCGAATTTAAAAGAGTGAAATCATTAAAACTATTGGAAGTAAAAGAGCTTCAGAATTTTATGCGTATGGTAGATTTAGTAAAGTATAGTATTAATTTAAAAAGCAACTTGATAGAAGCATGAAAAATATCCAAATTTATTATCAACTGCTTCTTCAGGACAATCATGAACACTAACTTGTAGATATCTTCATTTGTTTAGTTGGTAAAACATAATTAGATTTATTGAAAACGAATTAATAAAAATTCTACACCTGTGTGGTATTAATACTGGTTGTAAAGTTTTAAAATAATTTTAATTATATACCGAAAACTGAAGAAATTAGACTACTCAAGCGCGATATTTTTAATTTTCGTATTTGTGCTTTTAGAGGCTGTTCCAGCTGATAAATAAAAAACAAATATTAATTTGTCGGTTACTGTCTCAAGAGTAGATTTAAGGCGAAACTAACAGTGTCGGGCAGCAGTATCTCGATAATGATACTCATATTCCATTCCAAAAATATCCACACTTAACTCTCCTCATAAAACTATATCAAAGATTAATATTAGAAGGACTAACTAGCTTTATTTGTACCAGAATCACATTTACAAACAACCGATATTTGATTTTAAAGAAAAAATATAAATGTATTATTTTAAAATTCCAAACAACATAAATTTTTATTTTCATGTCATAGATTTATTGTCTAAATTTTAATAAAATTTAATTCCATCTATCACTGATATAATACGTCCTCTAATATTAATATCAGTTTTATCTCGCATGTTATATTTTTATATATACCATGAATAACTCGATATATTGATGTTGGCCACACACGATCCTTTTTCCTGATGAGCTTAAATATGTGTATATTTGTTGATTACACGTTTAGATCAACACTCAATCACTTTTACAGTTCATTGTTATGATTATCTATGGCATATGAACTATCTTTTACTTTCTATATGTATATGCATAAATCACAGTATAAATTGATAAAACTTATCTAACCAATATTAATGAAATAATTGTGTCGTAGGAATTAAAACGAATAAAATTCGTTAACCTTCGATTTTAGATTACATTAAATAAATTCAATCAGATATGTGTTTCTTGAAAGATAATTTAAATTGATCCTATTTTCATTAAAAAAAGCAAATTCAGAAGAATAACAAAAAATTTCAAATTAAGCACTATAATAAGAAAGCGATCGTGTGAACGTTTTGATATACCTACATTTATAAAAATTAACAACATTGAAAAATTTATTAAATTACGAGAAACAAAAAAATTTATCCAAACATAAAAATATTCTGGATATATTTCACTTACATATGGATGAAGAGATTTTATCATAAACCATGTAGCGAATCCAAAAAGAAAGATCGTACAAAAAACGTATCTGAAAGATATGATTGCCCATGAAATAAAAATTTGTTTCGTCTCACCAAAATTTAGCAATCGTCACGGAAATAACTAAATATTAATTTTTCTTCTACTAACAAAACTCAATAATATCTCTCAAAATCGATTATTTCGCTTTACCCCAGACTATAGTGTTTATATATAACCTTTCTCCATGTTAGTTTAACTATGAAAATTCTGAATAATAAAGATAACTTTCGTGCTCGAGCCTAGGCATTTGGTTTTTTAATGCACTTCAAACATCCTTCGATAGATCCTCATAAATTCTCTCAGTTTTGAAAGTTTATTTTTCTTAAGGAATTTTTTTAAAAGTGAAGTATATTATTTAAATATAAATTTAATCCCTGATCTGCTAGATTTTAATTTATCATGATAAAATTGAAATCCATGGTTAAAAATAAAATTTAAGAATTTATAATTTTGGAGATTATTCTGTGTTCATTAAGAGTGGTGATTGTTCTTGGTATAACATTGACATATGTGAGGATTTTCATTTTTCAAATTGAAAGCATGCAATCCACATTTATTGAATTAGATTAAGAACCTTTCCCTCCTTGTACATTTATTTATTAAACTCTGGATAAATCCCACACAACGAAGAATTTCAAATTTTGTAATAATTGTCAAAAAGTTGGACCTATAAATCAATATGAGGATTGAATCGTCGTCGTTATTTTGCTATTTTTTAAATAAGAACACGTTTTCAGAATAATAATCAAATGAAATCATATTAACTTTGAAACACTTGATGTTCCTGTTAAATGAGGGTGACTTAAAACTCTGCAATTGTGCATTATCTGATGAAGAAACCTCTATAAAAGTTTTTATTTCATTTAAACGCTGCTTAAATGAAATTCCTAGTATTCAATCAAGAAAATGCATAAAGTGAATATATTTATTTTGTCCATTTTCGAAAATGATGGTTACACGCTGAGTGGAAGAAGCAGACAACAATGAGAACCTAGAATAAACGAAGTATAAAAGATAAAACTGAAAAATGCCAAAATTTCGTTAACTAAAAGAGAATTTTACGGTATTCCAAGCGATAATGGCTTGGAAATTATCATCTTATAAACAAACATTCATTTGTTAGGAGTTAGTTTTGTCCGAAATTACTGACTTATTGTGATTACTTTAGACTGTCGTTTTATCAACTTTTATTTATTCATATCTATATTTTATCTAAGTAAAATAAAAATGAACTGACAGTTGTTTGAATTTACAAATTGAATTTGTTGTTAATTGAATATGGAAGTAAAATTAAATTTTAACAATTTTCGTTAAAAATAATCCAAATTAATTGAAGATAAGTCAGAGTTTTTGGAGAAATTTTTGTAAATTGAGAGAAAAATTTCAAACACGAGTACTGATTGTCAAGAATCGTCTGATATAAATCGTGCAAACTTATCGTCTTTCTTCATTTAATCCAACGGTAATAATATTTATTGTTAAATTGTTTTTAAGTTCATGGAAGAAACCTTCCAAATAAAAGGTTATTTTTTGAATATTCCATTTTGAGCCTCGTAAAGGCTTTTAGTGTCAGGCCCGAATCAATGTTTAAAAGTGATCTCTAATCGTTTAACAACTAAAATAAGTTAATTTGTTATAATTAAAGGTAAATTTGAAATCAAAATTGATAAAAATCCTCATTAAGCATTATTTTTAGCCATCAATTAAGAATAGACTTCTTTGAATGAGAGAGACCGTTTGGACAATTATTATCACTAAGAAATGCAGCATATCTAGTCTTAATTATTTTGAACCTGTAAAGTATTTTGATATTTACAATTATTCTTAATTGTAACAATAGACGAATCATTTTTAACATCTAAGATTAATTTAAAAATCTCATCTAAGATATCATTATTTTTAATTCATTTGAAGTAAGAAATGTGTTGAGTTTTATATTTTTCTACTTCCATATTTTTTCAGTTTTAATCGTGGATTAAGATAAACTTCCTTTCTCAAATTATGAATGATCAAAAATTAATCAGAATACACTTGAAAAGGAAACCACTGGTATCATTCGAGGGAGTAAATCTTATCTTTGATCGTGTTTTGTTTTCAAATTTCGAGTTTGAAGTAAAAGTCAACAGTTCACGTTATGATACGTGGTCTTATGACACAAATATTTTTCCGAAACTATATCGTGTTTTAATTCGTAACATTTCATTCATTCTTATCCTATTTTGAGGTCATTCTGGTGAACTGGACAAATTGTAAAGAGTTATTAATAACTAAATAAAATTAATTATGATGAGAGAACCATTTTTAGAACTGGGTCAATGCGATGGTTTATGCAAAACTCAAAAAGTCAAAATCATTGATCAATTAAATATTATGAATAAAATAACTTATAAATTTCACATTAACTGATAAGAACCCTTTTAAAACTGTCTCCTACATTTTCAGGCCGTTTTATAGGAGATTTAATACAATTAACCGTACAAAATAAAGTATCGTATTTAAAGTGTGTGTTGAATAAAATAAATCCCAATTTTGAACACATGATTCCGAAGTTAATCGTAACTTTGTTATCATTTTGATGTATCATAAAAAGAATTAAAGCTTGATTTTTTTTTGCTTTTTGAATTTTTTTTATCGATCACAACACAGTAAATCTGCGAATACCTTCAACAGTGTAAAAACATGCATTTGAGTCCTCCAGAACAAAGATATCTTCTTATTTTCACATTTTTGGCCACCTCACTTTAAAATTGGTTTTCATTAGATTATTGGTAATGTTCTCAAAATATATTCTCCATGCGAAACATAATGAATGAGTTAATGTAATTCTGAAATACGAAAAATCAAAAATCCGATTTACTTGACCAAAGATAAATTTACACTTTACATATTTTTCGCAGTCATTTCCCGTTTTAGAATAAATTAGATTCGTATTTTTTGTCTTGTGTGGGAAAATTCTGTCAATATTGCATGTGTATCAAAGATATTATCACTGGTTTTAATTTAGTTTACGTTTCTATATAAATCAGAAGATCATTTATTTTTTGGTACTTTAAATTTTTAAGGTGATGGATCTTTAATTCTCCTCTTAAAGCCTACTTATTCAATTTATTCGTTTTACGCTCTATCAAATATCAAATATTGATCGTTTTATGAGATTTATTCTTTAAAAATTTTGTTTGCGTGGATGATTTATTTAAGCACATTTATCTTAAAATTTGACGTTCATTAAATACGACTAAAATTATTCTTCAACTTTCCTTAATCGAGAACTAAATTGTGTAACTAATGTCAAAGTAAGAGTTATATGAGTTTAACAAGATATTTGTGTTTAAAATTCTGTAATTTTGAAATTATTTCAAAAGTCTATTAAACTTTCTTTTTTCGATTATGCTGATGTTATTACTAAATTAAACTATTTTTGTTTCAACTCGACGATTACATTAGTCAAATCAAATTTTTTTACCTTATCTTTTCACGCGAATAAATTTGTGATGATAAAAAAATAACTACTTTTAAAAACATACGATTTCTGAATTATACCCAGTAATATAGGGCTAAATCTCAGTTGACTGATCTAAAATTACCATGATGTAGCATTTTAAAAGCATGTCTCATCACACGAATCAATAATCTAATAAATCTGGATTGTGCTGAGGTCACAGTTGTTTTTACTAACCATTTTGAAATTCATAATCTTAATAGTAACGGATTTTCAATCAACCACTTCTAGAATAAAACACTCATAAAAAATATTAGCTTATTGCTATTTTAGAACTCAAACTGATGATATAATAATAAAAAGGTGTCATTTATTAGTGAGATGGATAAAATTCAAATTTCCGGATTATTTTCCTTTGGTTTTTATTTTCCTAAAAATGTAAAATATAGTTTCTTCAAGTAATATTTCATTTAAAAATTGTTTTTTTTCATAATTTTACGCATAATTTAATCCAATGTAAAATGAAGATGAAATTTATTTTTGAAAATCAAACTTAATTTCTAAATATAGTTTGTATTTCTTCATTTTGTTTTTACTATTCAGAATGAAGTTTATGGTAAATTACAAAGAAATTTATATTCAATAATCATCTTTTCAAAATTTATTTTTTGGAGAAAAAATGACTTATAACTATAATAGCTTCTTTCAAAGAAAGATTTTTCAAGCATAGGCCTTCCAGTAAAGCTATGTTACCTGTGTTCCTATGTTCATTACTCTCCCCCATTTCATAATTTAAATACTTCGTGCTGGGTAGTTTGGAAGTCACCAAATAAATACCTCAACCCCACTGTAGTTCATAACAACCACAATACCTCTATGTCTTTGGTTTGATATGAATAAACGATGTTTCTTTCCTCATTCAAACTGGGAAGGAACACTCAACGCAGGTTTTCACAATATCTCAGAAACTTATCTCTACTTTCAGAGATTTTAAATGCTCACCAATTTTCACCGATGAAGGGGCACAAGGTACATGAAAATGAAAAACTTCTTCAATGTTTGATTGATATGAATTTAAACATTAAAAAATACCTGGCATTTTCATATAACTCGACGCATGTTTTTGATATATCGCTCCAATAATAATAGAATTTAAAGAAGAATATGATGAAGTTAACCATTTAAATATATGTGGTTTAAAACGACTGAAGTTTTTTTAGGTTAATTTATCAAAGAGAAGAAAGTGGATAATTTTACGAGTCAAAATAATTTCTCAAAAGTTTAACTACTATCTTAATTTCTGATTTTAAGCGGTACAATACCAGTTTTTTTTAATTTTTGACTCATAAAATTTACAGTAGTTACGATTTTGAATAGATATAACAGTTTTTCATTCAAAAGACAGCCTTAAACTATGCCTCAGATTTTATAAATATTTCTTTGATTAATATAAAGATTATTATGCTGATAAACAACCAATTCATTTAACTGCGTTTCAAGCTTAATGAAACTTTAATCAAACTAAGAATGCGTTCATATCTCCATTTAGTTGTTATCGCTCAAGTAGGAGTGAGATAAATTTTTTCATATATGTATTTGACACATAAAATGTTAAAATTAATAAAAATAAAATAACTATATTCACAATTAATAGTTGAAGACCACTTTTAACATATTTTTAAATTTATGTTCTCTGATGTGTATTTTTAAATTTCGATTTTTGATATAAAACAGTGAGTCAGAAGATTTTTAATTTTCATAATTTTCAACGAATTCCAAAAAAACAGTTTTTGAATAATTACAGTTAAATAACCACAAACATTATTTCTTGCACATGCACATCAATGCCGATATGAAGAATGAAAAAAAATCTAACATTTTTTAGTTTATTTTTAAACCCGATATTGTAAAAGAATATTTATAAAAAATTATAGAAATAAAACTTTTAAAAGGTTTATATATTTCTAACTAACTAAAATTTTCTAACTGGGAAACGAGTTCTTTAAATTGTTGTGTATCTCGTCGATTTTTGTATAAATTAAATTGAGATTATAGTTCGATTTTAAAATAAAGTTTTACATTCTTTCAATAGTTACCAGCCGTATTTAATTTGATTGTAGTTAAATTTAATAGGTGGCAACCGTCGCAAAAAATTCGTACCTGCGTCTTTTGTGATAGCTTAAATGTTTTAACGGATTCTTTTGTTAAAAAGAAACAGTTAAACGTTGTATCTTTGAAATAATACAAAGTTTTCCGTCCTATTGTTAAATTAAATAACAGTGTATCTTCACAATTTATTTTATCAACTTTATTGAACTTCAAAACAATAAAATTATCTTAAAATAATCACATCTAAATTATCTTTTTCAAAACAATATTTTATTAAAATTATGATTAAATTTAAAAGTTAAAAATACAAAACAATGAAACCGTTGAAACTGTTAATTTTAACATCTTTCGCGAATGATTCTTTGAAATATAAAATTTTTGTTTACGATTATCTTTTGTTTTCATAAATTGAGCCGTTGATATCTTTACTATATAAAGAAAAATTAAACAGAAAAACTATTATTTTTAGGTTGACTTACTTCATATTTAAAATTATTTACAGATTTTTGAATGAACGTTTCAAAGCATCAGAAGAGTTCGTAAACAAGATTTTTAATGAAAATTAGCAACTCAATGTAAAATTACTTCAACGCTATTTATCTCATGAGAATGTTATTTCATGTATAAATGACAGAAAATTACGATGTTCTTGTGTTCTAACTTTAAGAAAAACCACAGCTTAGTCTTTAACCATTACGATCTTAGATATGTTATTGTCTTGAATTAGAAACAGTTGGAACAAAATATATCTAACAACAATATTTGAAAATCTTATGCCTTTAGAAACAATTAGCCCTCTATAGAAACATTTCCACTGAGATAAACCAACAAATTTTGATTTCCTCATTCTATATACATCTAACTGTTGAATGATCGAAAATTCACTGAATTAAATTATCTTCATTAGGTATTCATTCTTAAGACAAATTTTATTTTTAATTGTACAATAAGAGGGGTTTTTCTTGGTAATCTGGCATCATAAAATTTATTAAGTTGATAATTAGATGACAGATCCATATTAGACCATACAAATCTGTTTTTATAATCTTGTGGTTATTGAGAATCGATACGATACAACATGGTGTAAGTATTTTGAACTTAATGAGTTGATTCATAATGTTTGATTAAAAATATTGAATCATTCATATTATGACATCTTAATAGATTCTTGATAGTATCTTTGAGAAAAAACATTTTAAACCCTAGTAGTTATGTTATTCTTTGAAATCAGGTTTCTAGTTCTTTTTATTTCTTTTCTTTTTGATCATAGCGTAAACCTTTCAGGGATTTAAGAATATTTTCTGTTAAACAAGAGATTTTTGAACATTTAGCTCTTATAGTAGTGTTAGAGCTTAAATGATGAAATCATAGTTTTGAGAAATCTACGGCAGGGATCAATTAAGGAAAATAAACATAATTTAAATCTTTCCATACAAAAACTAAGTAAAAAATTGTTACCTATAAATGGAAAAGTTACTCAGATTTGATACTTATTATACAAATCTAAATAATAAGTATAAATAATGTGTTTACCCCTTAGGTAAGTACTTTAGAGTAGAAGAATGGTTTGCGATATCTTCTCGAGTTGGTATTTCAAATGATAAAGGATTTTAAAACACAAACGATTATTGGTGTCAGTAAGTGCCAAATGAATGACACTAATTGATATTTTTAAGGTTCAGAATCTTTTCTTTTAATTTAATTCTCTTAGAAGGTTCATTTCTGAAATCTTAAGAATATGAGATCTACCATTTTCTGCAACGTCACTTCAATAATAATTGTGACTCCTTAACTAATTCAAAAGACCGTATGAGGTAAGATGATTTTTTGTTGACAAAGCAGTTTACACAATTAATATCGATGTTATTCTTTTGTATAAATTATTTGATCACAAAAATATTGCTCATTCCCTCACAATATTATCAAAAAATTTAAGAAATTATTAAAACGTTATCAGTTTGATATGATATATAAATGATCGTTCTGTCTTCCACATACTTATCACCGTTCTTGAGAAATATTAGTACGGCCTTCCATATCTCTGTCTTTATAAAAAATTAATCTTTAATGATTTATTTAAGGTAGATGCAAATTCTCGACAATTTTTTTATTTTTACCACTTTTCTCATTGACCTAGTAGTTCTCGTTTAGCTTTCCTTTCTTCGATATTAGTTATGTTCAGTATGTTTAACTCCTATTATATCAATATTAATCTTTCTTATTTTGAAATCCGTTCATGTCGAATAACTTCTGGTCAACTTCCTTGATTAATTTAAAATTTCTTTCGTTTTAGAGTCCTCTTTACATTCGATTTTCATTTAAAACAATTTCAAATTATGTCAGATCGTTAACATGTAGAGCTTTTGAAGTATGACAAATTTTCATTCCACGGTTGTAGTACAAGTCATCAATATTCTTAAAGATTTTTATTTGTTTGCTCGTATCTGTTTTCTTGTTTATTAGGTTTTTAATTTAATGTTTGATCTATTTGTCATGTGCCAGTGTGTATCTCCATAAAACTATATATCGTTAATCGTATTGAGACTTTAATATTATGCGTATAGCTTAGCTGTTCGAAAGATCTTTAGGCTGTTAAAATGATTGGCATATTTTATAGGGTTATAACCCTTAACATTTTAAAATTTATCCCCATAAAATTTGAATCAGTTGTTTCCATTTCGCTTTATCGAAAATTGTTAAATCTAGAGAATATTTTCATAAGTTTTGCTGAACTTATTGGGATTAGGTTAAATATTTTAACTGGAACACGAAATTTCATTTTTGATATGCTGTCAGTTTAAGATGAAATCAAAGATGTCCTTTACCATTTCTTGTTATAAAC
Organism: Neodontobutis hainanensis; assembly: GCA_024349245.1. Taxonomy (NCBI): domain Eukaryota; kingdom Metazoa; phylum Chordata; class Actinopteri; order Gobiiformes; family Odontobutidae; genus Neodontobutis; species Neodontobutis hainanensis. The sequence continues at coordinate 191,215 of JALDNG010000632.1, forward strand.
GTTGATTTTGACTATATTTGTGGTTTTCTCTCATGAGACATTCCTATTTTCTAGAATTTGAAAAATAATTTTATCATCATTTGTTTGTATTTCTCAATATATTTAGAAGTTGGGACTTCTTAACCTTAATTTTAATTATGTACTATGTTACTCAGCGTAGCTCATTGGTATTTTTATTTCAAACAGCACTATTTATTTGAATATTTTATCCTCTTTAAAAAATATCATTTTCTAAAATTAAATTCAAGGATTGTTTGAAAAAATATTCCAAGTAATTGTCTTTTCCTTTGATTTGATGATAGTCAAATTATAATTGTTTTGCATATCAGAGATCTTCGTAGATTAAATCTATCGTTTTTATATTCATTTTAAATCATAAGAAATCTATCATTGATTATTTTCATGTTGAATTTTGATGTATCTCTGATTTAAAAAATATACATTTCGATATCAAAACCTCATGTAAAATACAAATCTGAAATGACAATGTATTATTGATCACACAAATTCGTAATTTACTTTTAATACTATTCATTCTAACTTACAAAATGTATAAGTTATAAAAATTACAGAAAACTCGAGGACATTTGACAGGTCACGAATAATTTTACTTTCATAATTTATTGTTTGAATAAAATTCCGTTTGGATTTATCTTGTATATATATGTGAATGTTAAAATTTTATTTTTAAGTTTTATATTGCAACAACACATTGTTTGATAATTTGGCAATTTAAAAAATTGGTGGTTTTAAAACAACCATTTTTTATCAAGCTCCACTCATACCAGATTTTAAACAATATCTTTTGAAATTCATGCATATAAATATCAAAATTACTGGATTTTATAAGAAACTTTTAATTTATAAATCATGACATTTTTGTCGCGCAGATTTAATTTAACTCGATTTTTAGATGTTCAATGTCACTAATTATCCAATTGGGTATAACTCAGAAATTATTTTCATTTTAAATAACTTTATCGTAGTTTTCATGTCTTCGGTTGTAATCTTGAAATATTAAAATATTAATTGTATAAGCGCCCGTTGCTAATTTATAATGAAACATGCATAATTAAATTCTTTGTTTCCATTTTTTGTTCAGATCAGTGAAAATGTGATGTTCAATAAAAATTTTCAATGAATCTTTTCGTTAGTATTTGTCTAAATATTTCATCCAGGCAGTTTAAAATGAATTGACTAATCGTATTAGATTAATATTGAGCATTTTTTCGTTTATAACGTTTCCGAATCTTTATTTAGATGAAAGATAACTCAAGGTTTTAAAGTTGCATTTGAAAAGTGAGTTTCGATTTGATCAAAAATTTACGAAAAATTTTTTTCTCCATCGTTGTCATGAAAACAAATTTTTAAAACTTAAGAATATAAAATAAATTCATTTTTAAAGCCTCCCTTTTCACATGGAAGTAAGTGTAAAACATTATGTTTACTAAAATTAAAATGGATATTAAACAAATTTATGACCGTCCTTTAGTTACTATAATTTACCCCCATTACTCTTAATCCAACGGCTTTGCCATCTTTTTACTTTGAAGTATATGGGAATCCGGTGTAAGAATTGAACTGTATTGGTTCCTTTTTGTTTTAATTCGAGTCCACATTTTTATAAACTATCATAGTTTAAAAAATATATTCTTTCTTTTCTCGTCTAGTATATTTTATTATCTGTCAGTAATTTTAATTAATCAAGGTAATTTTGGTTTTTCAAGATATGATAAATGTTCTCTTTTGTCATTATTAAGTGAATTTTTATCCATTGGTGGTTTTACTCATTACTAGAATCTTCATACCTAAGAGTGAAAATCCGCACAGATATCGTATTTCGATAAATCCTCGTAAAACTCCCGATTCTGGTCTATTATTTTGGTCATCTTAAATTAAGACTTCTTTCCTTTTAATTCATCATTTTTTCAGAGAAGATTATTGTTATATAAGTTTTCTTTTCCATAAAAAAATCGAAATATTTTTTCTGATTTTAAATACGAGCTCAGGTGTAGTACCTTGTGGAGAGTAAATCTTTGCTTTCTGAAGCGATTTGTCAATTTTTATGACATAGAAACGTCAAATGAAGTTCGATCGAGAACATTTTACTTTAAATAAATTCTAACAAATCTCTAAATTAACTTATTAATATGGGTAGAGCTGACGTCATCTAAATTTTCATTTCTACCAATAACATCCTCTCAACGTTTTTTGTGATAATATCATTCCCATGATTAAATACTTTTTTTATTAAAATTGAGATTATGAAATATCTATGTTTACATATTAACTGTTCAAAATTTTCATGATGTTTATCGTTGTATTAACGTCTGATTTTTGCATAATTTTATTGATTCAAACCTTTTATAAAAGCGTATTCTTTAATTATATTTTTCGATAGAATCACGTGAAATCATAGTTATGTTCCCTTTCATTGTTTTTCTTTATGACACATTTAGATTATGTTTATTATCTCTCTCATAATTAACTACTGGAAAAGAAATGAAGAGTTTTTGGAATTATATCCTCTTTGAAAGTTAAAAAATAAAAAAACATTCTTTGATAAAAAGTTCAAAATGGACTTTTATGTCTACATATAAAACGATGCTAAATTTTGCACTCAAAGCATTTGTACAAAAATGTGTGAAAATTATCGATTTAATAAACATTATTTGATATATCTTATAAAGATGTTAAGGGTATTAGGAATAGCAACATAGTTTTGACTTTGAATTTTTCACTTATCATTTTGATGAATGAAAAAAAAAATATTTTTAAGTGATTGTTGATTTTACCATTACCAGGAAGTATAAATTACTTGTGAGATATCAAATGGACATTTTCTAAGATCAAAATGATTCTATGTTATGTTTTAAAATGTTTAGTTCTTTTATTCTGATAAAATCTCTTCTGATAAACAGTAAACATTATAATGTACGTTTTATCTTGATGAAAGTAATTTTTTGAAATTTTATTCTGGGTTAAAACAATAAATATTTTTTTCATTCTTGGAAATTTAATCTGAAAAATCAAAAATGTGCACTTATTTTAAAAAAACAAATATATTTTCACTGTATCACTCTCCATATTAATTTAAAATCACAAAATTTCATGGACTAAATCATCCATCTACACATTTCTAACAATAATTTTTTCTTGATAAGTATTTGCAATTGATTTTGAAAATAATAAACTGTATGTTTGATTTTATTTCTTGCATTATATATAGAACTGTTAGCTTTTGTCAAGAATCTTTTCAATATAAATCATCAAAAATTTATAAGTATATGAATGATATTATTGCGTAAAAGTGATTTAATAATCAAGGTTCGTAACTTCGTACAAATTATTCTTGTTCGGTATTTTGATTTGAGAACTGAAAACTCTTGTGACAAGTGTAAAAATAAAGGCACTTAACAATTGTTAAACCGTAATTTTCCAATTTTAGAAAGATTCACTTCAGATGAATTTTTACATTTTTTTAATTGCTCGTCACATGAATTTTCATTAAATTATGTTTAAACCTAGCTTTTATTCAACTATCAGAGTTCCTACACATTATGTTATAAATAAACTAACTGAGAGAAGCTATGTAATACTCTTAAATTATTACATCAATAAGAAGAAGATAAACATGTTTTTTGAAAATAAATTAAGCATTGAAAATTATATTTTAAGGTTTTAGTCCTATTAAGTATTTTGATTTATTGTATAAGTTTAAAATACTTTGGTCGGGAAGTGAAAATATAATTTTTGATATATTGACATTTTTTGATGACCTGGAAAATTACAGTATGTACTTATAAATGCCACAAATTATGAAAATTAAAATAATGAATTTACTCTTTAAAATATGTAAAATCGTCGTGGTAGATCGCAATCTCAAAATACTTTCGATTTTTAATGATATTATAAAATATAAAATCAAAATTATCTTTAATGTATATTTAAGAAAACAAGCAAAATAATTTAACAATTTTATGATGTCACATCACAAAATTTTATGGTTCATTCGCAAGAGATTCACCGAACTAAAACATCTGAGAAAATTCCTTTATTAAACTAAAAAAGTCAAATTCTTACATTTACATCTGTATTTTGGTTTTTTCACAATGAATAAAAACAAAATATAAATCAAGGAAAAGAAATAAAAACAGATTTTAGTAATTTTATTTCAAATGAGTTCTTGTAGAGAGAATAATAAATACAAATTATATGATTGAATTATTTTTGAAACCAAAAAATAAATGAAAGTAGTTTTCAAAACACTTTTATAACATATATGTTTAATTATATTCCATTTAGCTGGCTTATTTAACTTATATCCCACTACTAATGTTATCGTTTCCAAACAGAAATTTTATACTCCATACTATGGAGGTATGGTATCATTTTTATTTCATACCTTTTTATAAATATAGTACTTTAAATGTTGAAGACAAGATATAATCTTCAAACAATAAAAATTCTTCTTTTTTAAAATGAAATAAAACTTATTGTTTGAAAATCAGATAATATTGAAAATCTGTATTTGCAAATTTTTTTGTATTATAAACGTTTATTTTGAAGATAAGCAAAATATGACTTCAATACATTGACTATCAAAATCATCAGTAGATTTTTACACCAACAATTCATTATATGCGAACGAAAAAATTGAAATAAGGTTAGATTTATGCATGTACTTCGGAATTTTCATGCGAATAGAAGATGTGCTTTTATTGTTTGTACTCTTAACCAAATTTTATATTTTATTTCTCACATTTTTTAGGCGTTTTCATGATATCAATCAAAGTTTTAAACGTAGTTTGATTTTCCATCTTAAGAATGAATGATAATATTTGTATATAACTAATTTTTTAGTTTTTTTCTTATAGTTGAGCGTGTAGATAAGCAACATATCTGAATCTATGATAATTCTGAACCCCACTAGATTTTACTTATGTTGGAAGATCTTTTTTCTTCTTGTCGAGTTGTTTCCCTAAGATTTAAGATGTCAAATATTTTTGGCGATTTAAGACTTTTAGCTGTTATAACTGTATGATAATTAGGCAGTTTAGATAGCTCACGTAGACTCTACATTTTATCAGTATTCAGTGGCCTCGAAAAACTTTGACTTCTAAATTAGATAAAGAATGAAACATTCAGAATGTTTCATGTTCTTATTGAAGTAAACTATACACATAAGAAGTACCACCACCACCTGTTATCATAATAAAATTTATTCTGATCCTCCTCAAAATAACTGGAAGGGACCTTAGTTTAACAAATAAAAAATATCGTTTTAAGTGTGTGTGATTTTTTAACGAATATCATGTCAATCAATGCATTTGTGATGGTAGAAGAACATGATACTATAAAGGTCGTGAATATTAGGAAACTCTGGTTTAACCTTTCATAAATCATATTAAAAAATTTAAGCTGAGAAATAACAGGAAAAAAAATCAAGATGAATTGAAAGAAACGCAAGTATAAAATTAATATTAAATTCCAGCTTGTATTATGTTTTAGAATTAAGGTTGTTTTTGAAAAATTTATTCAGATAAGATGTGATGATCAACGGGACATCTGAGGATTGTCAGAATTTTAAAGTCCACAAAATTGGTAGAATTGAATCTTAACAATTTTATTTTTAGCAAACTTTCATTTTAAATATCCCGAAATCTCTCAATTTTCACATCGAATTCTGAGTCAATTATATTTTAAAATAATTGTCGATAAAATTTTGTTGTTCCATTCGTTTATTTGATAAACTTCACAGATTAGATAAAAAAATTAACTGGAAAATTTGTGTTTGATACAGAATGTCTCTCGGTTATTTTATTCTTAAATAGAAAGCCAAAATATTGATATTTTTTATATCTGTGTATGAACTAACAATGAAAAATTGAAAATATTTTTGAAATTTTATGTGGTTTGTATGATTTCCACAGCTCGTCTCTTATGTGTTCCTCATTCACGCAAGAAAATCCATAAAAGATTTCTAAACATTAATAATGTGAAATCTGAAATTTTAATTGCAAAATATTTTCAAAATATGCCAAACAATTAATAATTTAAAAGAAATCTTTTATATGGAGGAGTTTTGAGATTCTTTAAAAGGGTTATTGGGTTCTAAGAGCATTTTGTTAACTTTTGTCATATTTTTAAGAGAATCATGCCAATGATAAATGTAAAAATTATAAACATTGAAAAACCAAAAAAATAATTGTTCTCAAATTCATATAAATCGGAAAGTCTACAATATTTGCAAATTTCATTGTAAATGTAAGAGTAGTACATAGTTTTACAGAACACATATAAAATTTATTTCAACCTATTTTGGAATTTCGTGATTTTTACACGATTTTGTTTAAAATGACGACACACAATGATTTGAAATGGCAAAGTTTTCACACACATCGACTGTTATTGAGTCTATTTTATTGTTTTGAATTTCAAAATTTTCAGGAATATCGAATCTTGTGTCTTTTAATTTTTATTAATTTTATAAAACTAGGAGAGAAAAGAGTACATCATAAACAGTGCTTAACAAACTCATATTACCATTTCTTGCCATTTAAAACGTTGATCATTCTAAATATAAAAATTCCTCTTTGTCTAAAAAGATATGATAAGTGAAACAAAGATTTATTCAAATATCAAGAGAACTTATAAATAGTGTTAGAATGAAATAAATATGTCAATAATCTCAGAAAACAGCCTAATAGTTTTAAAAGTCCAAAAACATACCTTTATTTATTCGTCTCGAGAAGGGAACAAATCGTCGAATATTATTTATCATGACTGATTTTATCAAATATATTTCAAAAATTATTTCCTCAAAGTTATTATTTTAAAATGTGTGCATAGTTATAATATGTTGAGAGTTTATTATTGTTGATTTTCTATTTATTTGTAAAATACAAATCTTGTTTAGTTTATCTGAAATTCTAATCTCGTCCTTGTTCCAGTTTTATTCAAAAGTATAAAAGATTAAATTACTTTAATTATTTTGAGCGGCGATTTAGAATGACAGTAAGAGAATAAAATGTCTGATTGAGGTATTAAAATTGAAATATTAAAATTAAAAAATTTTTACCTTCGATGGAAACGCTGTGTTTTATACTTTTGTCTACCGTTCAACGCTCGAAACATATTTTCAACTTTCCTGCTGTAACCTTATTCCGGATGTTAGAAAGTAGGTTTACTTTAGACTTTAAGAGGCGATAAATATTATACTCTTAGTTTTTTAATCAATGATATCTTCCAAGTTAAATAAAAGCAAATGCATTTACCGTGATTTAAAGTCTCTTTTAAAATGTACGAGATTGAAAAACACCACAAATAAACACCTGGAAAGTTTACATATCTAAAAACTTAAATATATCGATAAAAAGGAGATCTTTCAAAATTGTTGAGCATAAAACGGAGCGTTTTTTCTCAGTTGTGTGAAACTTCGAAAACTGTCAACTTAGTGATTTTTGTGGTTTTAAAAATAAAAATAATATTTTTCACAAAATTAATAGGATTCCTTAGATTGATAATAACCCAAAAATATACTCGAACGATACTTTTCAGCATGTGTACTTTACTTAGTTGATTTAGGATTTCAAATAAAAACACTTATTAAGGGTTAAGCTATTTTTTAGAAACGTAATTATTTTCATCCTTTTTTTCTTGGACTATACAATGATTTTAAAAAATAACCTGTTTGAAAAAGGTTAATGATTTGGTATAATTTTAAAAGATCTTTTCATCATTGAAAAAAACCTGAGTTTCTTTTAAATATGAAATTGATATTTATTTGGATGTGAGCGGTAAAATTCTTTTAAATATTTTTTATCATTCAGTAAATTCTAAAATATTTTTTATAATAATTAAATTCAATGAGAAACCCATTAAGTTAAGAGTTGATCTCATCAAAATATTATCATTCATGAGATTTTCAACATATTTGCAGCCTTATGTCCTGAAAATTTGTCCGAGACTCAATCTTTCAGAATAAAATCATGGAAGTTTTGAAAAGGATTTCATTTGATCAGAGAGGTATCAACACATCACATCTCTTTGTGATTGAAGAGCAGGATCTTTCTTCAGGATTCATATAAACAGAAAATTTTAAAAAATTAAAATATTATCACTCTACTCTGTAAAAACTTAAGTTGAGAGGCTTCAAAAAATGAGAATTTTATTGAATTCAAGATCTTGTAATGACAGGTGAATGCAGTTCAGTAAAATTCGAATTCGAGAGAGAATTTTTTTAACACAATTAATTTAGGACCTCGTGTTAAAAATTTCTCAAAAATATAAACAAAAATTCAAGCCAGTTATTAAATAAATAAACAAAAATTAATAAAATTACCAGTCGGCTGCGATATTCTAATTATTCGACATAAATCTGTGGAAAAAAATTTAATAGTTCAACGAATGCGAAGAAAGCAAAACAACAAAATTTAAATCAATTTTAAAGATTTTTAATACAAACTGATTTATTCATTTATGAATCAGAATCACGCTAATTTACAGACGAACAAAAATATGCCCATTCATCTAAACGTTAAAAGTCTTTCATTTTAAAAATATCTTATATTATAACAATTACAACACCTTCGTTTATCTCAGACGAGTTGAATGAAGTTTTAATCATTCCGATCATTGATATAATTTCAGTTGTTTTATTATTCCGTTCATTCTAGGGGATGCTTGCACCATATACACTTGTCTAAGTAATTTAAATTTTTTGAAGATGAAAAAATATTTTTAAATTATTTAGTTGATAAACAAAAACATTTCAGCGAAAGAAAATAAATATGAGATCAATCTGAACAGAATGCATTACTTGAAGTTGAATAAATTGAATTCTAATTCACCACTGACGATCCAAATAATGATGTGGGACGAAAAAGTTTAAAATATTGCCAGAGATAGGTTTAAAAGGAATGAAGGAAGGAAGAACATAACGTTAGACATTTTAAAATTTAACAAGTTTCAACGATATATGGAATGCAATGGTCAGTTTAAGTCAAGGTGTTTTTTATTTTTACGTTAAAAAAAGTGAAGAATTTTCCCTCAATTACATCACATAAAGTTATCTTGAAAATATATGGGTCACTCTTTTTTATCTTCTTATGAATTTTGAGTAACAATGCTCCGTTAAAAGGGCAAAACTTAATATTATCGAAAAAAGAATCAAATTAGATATTGAATGTTATTAATTGAAACTCCGAGGGCTTGAGCCTGGATCATGTCAAATTTAGTAATTTATGATTAAATTCAAGCGATTGTCCTATTACACGAAATCCCGATGAGACTTTTTGATATCAACAAATTCCATAAAATTGAATAGAATATATCAAAATTCATTAGTGATCTTTATCAAATTGTTTTTCTCTGAAACTAGAATTGTTACTTAATATATCTGTACTTAACAAATAAATTTATAATGTTTCGTTAGTAATATTATTACTCGAGAAGGATATAAAAATAATCTAATTTTTTCGCGTCTTTATGATCAGTTTTAATGAAACAAGTTTATGAATCTTCATACGAATGGAGCAATAAAATCAACCATGAGTGAAACTTTGTTGTTATTCTCATTGATCTCTTTTTTATTCATTAAAATATATAAGTCATCTTGGAATGATATTAATCAAAGTAGGTTTGAGCTTATTTTTCAATATATTAGAAGCTGCTGACCATAGTTCTACCGTACGACAAAAAAATGCTCCACTTATAACACAAAGAAGGAAAAGTAAGAGAGCAATAATTAGAAAGGTTTATGAAATCGCCATGACGAGGTCAATGTCCAATAAAGTATTTTACAAGGGGCTTTTATATTTTGGAAATACATCATTGGACAAAAGAAATCTTAATAAACACTGGAACTATACAACTAAAAAATAAAGTTTGAGAGCAAATATATCAACAAAAATAAGTCCTACATTGAAAGTAATGATACTATCAGTCATGCAAATCATGACATTAATTCTATCTACTTGCTTTGTAAAAATTGTTCAAAAATAATGAAAAATGATGCTAAAAAGGTTTTCAACCTTTATTTACTTTTTAATTACGATTTATCGGCATAAAAAAGCCGAAAACAAAATTATCAAAATATAGGTTTTTTTATAATCGAACGAATAGCGTAAATTTCATTAAAAAAGGAAGACTAAGATTAAAATTTAAAATAAGCATTTACGCTACAGTTTGCAAGAAAAATTTTAATTCTTAAAAATGAAAGAATCATAAAATAAATCAATCGAATTTAAGCGTTTTTAGTATCTGGGAGGTTTTGCTGATATATCTCCAATATCATTGAAACGAGAACCGAGATACTAATGTTAAAAATAGCCTCAACTGAAAATCTTGTTTCTCCAGGATTATAATATGTCCAATGGAATCTATCGTGCTCTTTTTGACTGTTTAAAATTTAATAAAATACAATTTAGTTGGCGATTGTGAATAAACCCGATATCCCATCCCAATGGCGTAGACTACTGCCAGGCCTGTCCATGCCATTACAATAGAGGCCTAAATTTTATCGAAAATTAAACCTCTGGAATAGTAGTTGCACATTTTGCAAGCTCAATCAAAAATCTGTGCATTAATTTTTTAAATTTAGTCGTTAAGTTTCGTATACCTTTTATAAATAACGAGCTTGCGCGATAGTTATTAGCTAAATGAGAGATTATTCTTAGTTTTAACGCTTCTAATTAAAAAATATCAACGAAATTTAATATTTAAGTAATTTGCTTTTAAATATATAAAAATAATATATTTTGATAGTTGCAGTAGATCTAGATTTCTCAGGTCAGAGATGCTATTCAACGCGGACTTAATATGAGAACGTAGTTTATCGTGCCCTTTCCCTACTGGTGGCTCAAAAAGCATTAACATGTAAAGGCTATTTTACAATTATCATAAATCATTTCAAGGCTATATAAACCATTGACAAAATATTTATATCACATAGTTCGAATGTAATGGAGATTAAAATTAATATAATTCACATCAAATGGATAAAAATGTTCAAGATGGTGTTCTACAATCTCGTTTTCCACAATCTATAAACAAAATAACCATGTCATGCAGTGAAAGTCGATTAATTTTTGATTCAGTAAAGTGGAGATTTTTTCTAATCCTCACATCTTTAAAACTTATTATGTTGATCAACTATAAGAAATACAAAAATAAATCTTAACTCAAAATGCTAAAATTTCGAAAAAGCTTAAAATATTACAAGTTATTTTAAGATTAATTATCCAACGAAAAATAAAATACGAACAGATTCCACAACATAAACGTCATATGAATTGGTCATTCTCAGGTTAGGCATTACTCGGGAATACCAAAATTTAAATTTTTGTTATCTTATCAGTTCGATTTTTAACATTTCACAGAAATTTCAAATTTAAAAAATATGTACTTTCAACTTTAAGCATCAAAAGTATTTTCATGATACTAAAGGATATTTTGGAAATAAATTTTCCAATAAAAAACTACACAATCAAAGAAAAACCATTAATGAGTAAAGAGCTTCAAGCTTTGTTACAAGGTACTTTGAAACATAAATAAAAATTATAAAGTTTTTAATTAATAGAAAAAAACATAAATTCAAACGACGGAGACAACGGCTGACGAAAAAGATATCAAATAACGTATTCTTAAACAAGAATTATTCATGGCTTAACTGTAATAGAGTAAAAATTAATGACCTATCACTGGTATAGAGGACAAATTTGGTTATAATGGAGGATAATCTTTATCGTTCAAAAATAGGTACGTATCCATCATAATAAATTTAACATGAAATAAATGAATTAATATTTAATATTTCGAATATTTTATGATTAGTATTAACGAATCTGTGATTTTTTTAAACATACATAACAATATACTTGTCATTTTTTTACGCGTTTAACATCCAAACCTGAGTAAAAGATCTAAATACAGATTCAGCGCCACTGCATGAATTTTTAAAAACTGTTTTTAAAATAAAATTAAAAAAATTTTGATGACATTTTAACAATCATCTCTAAAATAATTAGAAAATTTAAGAACTTCAAAGTTAATCAATATTTATCCAAATTAAATTGATAAAAGAAAAAATTTATTGATTACTCAATGAGAATAAATCGAATAATCACGGATAATTTGTTATAATTATTAATATAATAAGTAAATATTGAGTAAAAATTATTGATCTGATAAAAAGCTTCCCTTCATAGGTTATAAAAGGAAAAGTTATGCAAACATTATTTAATACTTATGCTTTCAATACTTTTAAAGCCAATAATATTTTAAAGAAAAACAAATTAATATGAGTCAAAATAATTTTCAAATAAAACTCAATTCGTATCTAAAGCACATCTAAATTATAATAGCTTGGCTTTTACAGCTTAAAAAAACACATAAAGCTTAATATTTATCCTCCTAACTATTTAACTGGCAATAGATGAAGTTTCATCATTTTAAATTTAATGTATTTTATTAATATCCTATTATTTACTTAAGGTTATTTTTATATTCATATTTTATAATTATATAAACCATTAAAATTGCTTAGCTCAGTGGTGTAGTGCTTACGTAACTCGCAATAGCTAGTAGTTTCGATCCCTATAGTTCCGTCTTTTAAATAGACCTGAAATTCTTCATAAAGAAAATGTTTCTTATATTTTTTTAATTATTTTACCGTATTTCGATTTTTTCATGTCAAATGTTTTTTAAGTACTGTTAGCTGAGTTAATATTCAAAAACACACCATCACCTGAATTATATATCATAAATCAGAATCTCATGTTTTAAAATTATCCATCTCTAATAATGTTTAAATAGTTTTTACTCGCCATTTTCTGAAAATTAATCTTTTTCAAAAATTCTCTATTGTATTATTTTTGAAATCATACTCTAATTTCTTCTTTCATAGTTAGTCCAAATCTTTGTTAATTTTAGCCAAAAAAATAATTTATAATTGTTTTTTATGAGTAAGACATCGTTTATCAACTATTTTTAAGCCACTAACTTCTATCTTGAGGTTAGACGTTACTTAAAAATCTTCTATGTGTGATATTTAAACATCTTAAAACACACATATAGGTGTGCCTCACAACGGTGCCTATATTGATTTAGATTACTCGCGTTTTGTATCAGAAAATATCCATTACATAAAAGTACATTTGAGTTTTGTTTAAGTTAAAATTTTTTCATGCTTAAATCGTTATTTTAACTTATATTGTCTTAATTATCTTAAATTTTACATATTTCACCACGTCATTGAATGACAAAAAACAAAATTCTCCATTAAATTATCATAAACGACTTCAATAATCATAAATTTTCAAATTTTTACTTTTATAAAGAGGAAGCATAACATTGCGAAAAAATATTAATTTCTGATCTCGGCGAAAAAAATCAAAATAATCTGTCCCTGTACGTATTCCAAATCTCTTTTCATTTAATTCGCATTAATCTCATACCTATTAACTAACAAGAGCATACTATTCAACTCAGGATTTAAAGGGTACAAAAAACAGAAATTTTATTCTTGATAAAGTATATTCCTGATGCAGTTCTAATCTATTTAAGATAAATCTTTGATACTCATCCTCTCTAAACCTGCTCTACCTTAAAAATATCAATCCTCTATGTCCGACATAAGTTCAAAAGTTCCTAGAATCCATATTCAAAGACAATACATGTAATTCAACCGATATCTCCAAGTAACCTTATTTTCAGTTTATTACCATTCAAATTAACTCTTTAAAATATTTAATATTCTGATGATTAAAACTGTTTAATGAACGTATTTTGTTAAAAAATGAAACTTAACTTAAATTAATTTTTATGATGTGAAATATCCACGAAGTCTGATCATCGATCTTCTTTGAAAATATTTTTTTTAAATTTTGAAAAATAAACACGTGAGAGTTTTTTTAAACTAAAAGAAAAGATTGAAGATTTCAAAAGAAAACCTTTTTAATTCATGGGTTTTAATCTAGCATGTAAATTACGATTAAAATTTCAATGAGTGTATTTAATATGAAGCAGAAATATTACCATTTTTGGAATTTTAACCAAAGTTAAGAGCGGATAATTTCTTGTATCAGAAATGGCATTCTAAATTATCAAAATCCATGTGGAGAATGTAATTATTTTACGAAAATCGTGAAAAATTCTCCCTCAAAAGACTAAAAATCATACAAGTGTATGAATAAAACGTGAACATCTACAAACATCATATTTCGATACGAAAGGAACTTTTTTGAAATTATCGGCCCTGAAAAATTATATAGAGGAGGGATGGTGTTCATATCAAAATTATGTGATATTTAATTGTGAATGTGAAAAAAATAACTTGTATTTTTGATCCAAATACTTCAGTGAACACCCAAGCAATTGAATTAACTTTAGTATTATTGTAAAAATGTTTGGAGTGTGTTGTAAATTCGGTAAAGGTTTTCTCAATTAATTAATATTTAAGAGCAATGTCGCAAAAATCAATTTCATTGTACTGTTGAATTTACCTAAATTGCACCACAAATAAAATATTAAATCAATTGTAAACTTTTAAAATTTTTTATGTTTATTTAACATAAATTGTTGAAGTATTTATTACAAAAATGATCCCCTTTTTATTTAATCAATTAAATTATTTAAATGTATCTTGTATCAGTTAATTTTTTCAAAATAGCTTGAATTATCTAATTTATGAAATATACAAATCATTGGAGAAGATTACAATGTATTATGAAGTTAAATTCAGATTTCTCATGAATTGTTACCAAATATAAACAAATTAAAATTATTTCTGATCCATATTAAATATTAAAGTGACTTGTGTATGCTTTACAGCATAATATCAAAAGAATCAAATGAAAACAACCGTAAGGCATTGTATAGTCAGCTATAAATATAATAAATAACGATCACATAGTATTGAGGTCAATCATCTGGTTCTCAACATTAACAAAATAGAATTCCCTTTTGTATTTTTGAAATCCACTTTTATGACGTTAAAACAAAAGTTTCTAATCATATTTGTTTTTTAAATTTGATAAATTATTTTTATTGAGTCGTGAATACCAAGTTTAACTTGTCATGTCATCAAAGTGTTTATAGGATTAACAATTTAATGATTGTGAACGTGTAGTATATCACAAGGTAATCTAAATTTATTTAAATATAAATATTTGATTTAATATGTGACATAAATCATAAATTAAAGATAAAATAGATATATTTGAATTCTGAATCGTGCAAGCTTTTCAAACAAGTAATATTGATAATTAAACGCAGTATTTTACATAGTTATACAAATTTTATTCACAAATAGGAAAATTTGAAAAATAAGAAGTCAAAAATAATCAAAATAAAAAAACGAAAATCTATTATTAAATGAACTAGATCTTGGAAATCACTTAAACCGTAAACAGCATTATGTGGCAATATTTCTTGAGATATTTGCAAGAAAGTGGAGATAAAATTGAAGGTGATTTTGTTTTCCTTTCAGAGGCCAATGAAGCTTTCAGCTTTCCGTTGTAAAGTATCTATGATTGGGAAAAATTCCTCAAACTATTAGAGGTAACGACTGTTGGAAGTAAATATTGAGAATACGAATCCCATCTTCTAAACTCAGATGGCGTAATTTGTGAATTTGGGAATAACCTGACGTTAACCACCACAACATATCTTCTATAATGTAAAGCAGGCGTAAAAAATCTGTCTTATGGTACTTCCATTAAATTCATCTTCCATCAGTCAAAATGAAACAAACCCGAAACTTAAATTACACATTTCAAAACAACGATTATTCTTCGAGTAGGTACTGTAACATATTGTTTGATGATGGTAAGCGCATTTTACTCACGTCTAGACTGCCAAGATAAATTCATGCTTCATCGAAAAATATTATATCGCTGTCCTGAATAGATTAAGTATGGATAATATGTTAAATTCTTTGAAAGATAAATTGCATTGAATTTTAAGCCACCATAAAAGGTACGATGGTTTTCTGGATCTATCTTGTTTAACTCTTTTATTGAGCATCAAAGCACCGGAGACATTGATTCTTCATATGAATCTGTTTAAAAAATTAAAAGAAGAAATCAAAAACATATCTTCACTTTTTTGAAGTATCTTTTCATGAAGAATCACCGAGTGTTTTGAATCCTAAGATTTCTTGTTAGATACTTGATATAAAAATTTTTTATCTTCCTAGTTTACAGACCAGTTGAGTTCTAAATTGATATGTTTGTTTCTCCGTTCGTGATCAATCTCTTTTGTTTTTCAAGCTTTTCCGCATTTGAAAGTTTGATTCTTACCTTTGATGACTGATTATTCAAAATTTTCATTCGTATTTGTCTGTTCTTTTATGTTTTAGGCTGAGTATTTGAGGTCTGTTCGGTGAGAAATTTTTTAATAAAATGTATAATTGTGCCCAGTATTGTAAAATAAATATTTATTCTTAAATTACTAAGCTTTCTATAAACTCAGCAGATGATTACAAAAATTAAATGAAGATATATCAGATTGAAAAATTTGCAAATATGATTCTTGGCCCATAAAACAATGTTTATTATATTTTTTAACTTGACTTTCCTTCGAA